>OX453252.1:9953752-10090093 GCA_949709985.1 Luffia ferchaultella | reverse complement strand
ATTGACCCTGTACAGATTCTATTAGACTATAACTATTTCCATGTCTTTGTTACAAACTTGCGATTGAGAGTTTTTTTTTTCATAATATAAACAAACATAAAAACATTTTAAGAAAAATATACTCGGCGAATTGAGAACCTCCTCCGTTTTTTTTCGTCGGTTAAAAACCAATGACCGTCTCGTTTCCTATTATTATCGTTCAAAAGAAAAATATTGAGATATTATCACATAAAACTTTCCAAAAAAATCAACATGTCTAGTCATATTGCCCTACCCCGTCGCGCTGCACTCGCCCTTGGAACAGTTTCAAAGAAATCGAAGATTACGTCTTTTATGATTTAAAGTAAAAAAAGAAACAAAAAAACCTTCTTGAATTGGTACATAAAATACGAAATGACTTTCTCCCCTACCTAATACAAAGGTATGTAGAAAAATATACACTATTAGTTATCATTTAGTTAGACGACCGCTTAGCCTAGTGGGTAGCGACCCTGCCTACGAAGCTGGAGGTCCCGGGTTCGAATCCCAGGTCGGGTCAGTATTTATATGATGAATATTGATACTGGTACCGGGTCTTGGTTGTTATATGTATGTGGTGCCTTCGCTTGGTACCCAAAATACAAGCTAATGCTTAGTTTGGGACCTAGACGTTGTTGTGATTGTATGTGTTATTATTGTTATTTTATTATTATTATTATTATTTTACTACTGCTATTATTATTATGAAAAGCCAAGAAATTCGTAGCAAATGTTCAAGATTTTCTTATATCTTATAATAAATGAACGCTGTCCATCACATGAAATGTGCGACATCAGTCACAAAAATATTAAGTTAGACTTCTCCATTTAGGGCCGAGAAATTCGGCGTTTTAACTCGGTTTTGAAAAGGTTTGACGCCGAGGCGCGCCCCGCCCGCCGCCGTTTTGAGTCGTCTTTATAATATTCGCGGGAAATGTAAATAACCTGCATAGGCATGCTGTCTACTTCATCTTAAACCGAATTGATACAGATAATAAAGTATCGACTAACAATAAGTATTGAAAAATGAAAATTTAAAAAAAATAGGAAAGAAATCGACATTATTTTTCTTCAAAACACACTGTTTATGGTTTTTATAAATGTGTGGCGGGTGAATTGACGACCGCTTAGCCTAGTGGGTAGCGACATCGTAGCGACCTTGCCTACGAAGCTGGACGACCCGGGTTCGAATCCCAGGTCGGCTCAGCATTTATATGATGAATATTGATACTGGTACCGAGTCTTGGTTGTTATATGTATGTGGTGTCTTCGTTTGGTACCCAAAATACAAGCTAAAGCTTAGTTTGGAGCCTAGTACAAATGTACAGTAAGTAGTACTTTTTTAGAAATATAATGTAATTTCTACTAACGCTCGTGTCTCTCTGTCTCTCACAATCACAAAAACCCTAAAAATGCGAAAAAAACTTCTTGTGTATTTTTTAGTTTTTAACTTTATTTTATATTATACATACCTACTTATGTCACATATACCGTCTTTAGCGCTTCGATCAGAATTTATTAAAAATATTTTGTATAGCTGTGCACGAAGATAAACAATTTATAAAAACTAAGCAACTCATGAAAGAGCTTGTCGGCAAAATGCGAATAAACTTTTTTTTCTTAATCTTTCTCTCACACAAATTATAAGTTCGTCAAAAATACATAAGATATTTGGGCATCTGTAAACAAATTAAACGAAAAACCTGCAGGCAAAGGAAACCAAAAAAAAAAACGGTTGTCATTGTTTTCATTCTATTCACACAGGTAAATAAATTTTGTCGTATATATCAGTTTGTTGTCAATTACTACTAATTATTTTTTAAACAAATATGGTATAAATATTGCAACTTTACAACAATTGGCGCGAAATAACTTCATCCAAAAAAATAATTAATTAACCCCTAAAAAATTATACATGTATTTTAAATATAAAGGCAAAGTAAAAATGTAAACACAGAATTTGGTAGCTATTATTCTCAGAATAACTATTATTATTATTTTTTATTTATTTCAACGATTCTAATACCGAGTAATACCTGATTCTAAACCTATGAGTTAAACTTAGTATTTTGTGAAAATATTTTAATACAAATCAATATTCCATTATCTATCCAATCTAGACAAAAAGACATAGAAGTCCGGTTATGATTTAAGACGAACCTATTCCTATAATGATACCACGTAAATTACTTGGGCAATATTGACACTGGTATAGTCCATCTCTGAGCACTGACTATATTATTTGCAAGTTATTGGGTTGTCAATTAATATAGGTTACCATTCTTTTTTTCTTTATCTATAACTACTCACTATCGAACGCAATATGTAGTACTTAACAAAATTATAATATTTCTTTAACTACGTCATACACAACACATCCCCCTATTAGTCACCCTATTCCGCAACATGTGTACAGCACTTAAAGTATCCTCTAGAGAAACCCCACTTGAGTGAGGGACGTCTATTATATCGCGATGTTACTTAATTAGTAGCCGTACATACTTCAAAATAAAAGCTTTAAACCACTATCTATTCATAAACTTATTCTAGATAGGTTCTGTATTTTGTAGGAGTAGGTACCTATTTGAACTAATAAGTATAAAAGTAGAATGGTGGCAATATAGTGCTCATGTAGGGTCGTCAGTAGGAACGGGCGTCGCGTCGTCGTGTCGGTAGCAAAGGATACCTATAAGAGCGGGCGTCGGGTGCGGGTGCGGCGGCGGCGCGGCGGGTCGGTTGCGGCGCTCCGCATAGGTTCAGACGGCAGCGACGCCGCCGTGGCCAGGCATGTGGGCACTGGAGGACGGAGGGTGCCGAGGGTGGTGGTGCTGCTGCTCTTGCTGCGGAGTCGCGTGTTTACGTAAGCGCCACGCCCCCGGTGACGGGTGTGAGGGGCGCGGTGGGGCGCGGCGCGGCGCGCACACTGCACCTCGACCCGCCGAGCGCCGACTGCCGCGTCCTCACCGACGGACGGCGCCCGCACGCCTGCGCCTCAAGCCCTCCCGCCTTAAACCTCAACATAAAAGAGACTCGACGCCCTGCCCTGCCTCCGCCCTCCCGTTACATAACACGAGCCTCCACGTTTACCCGAAAACATTGACGTCCTATCACTTGATCTTTCCTTTTTAAACCTTGAAAGAAGCACTTCGCTACTCATTCCGGTCATTTCCTTTTAAAAACAATAGAAAGTCTGTCTCTGTGAAAATAAGTCCCATAGAAGAAATTAGTATTTTTGCTTTATAGTTTTATCTGCTTAAATAGCTACTCAATGGTGTATTAAATCGAAATTGGAGAGCGTCTCGGTGGGTGGTTCTCCGTCCGTCTTTTAAGAATTTCAGTTTGTTCATCCAGATTTATGCATCAATACCCAAGTAGGCACAATTGTCAATACTATGTATGGAGGAAATGACTGATGAACGCACCATGCCTTTTAGTTTAGTCGCCTTCGGACTAAAAAATTTTACTTGCAAATTATATCCGCATTAATTTGTAGCAGAATCAGAAGCTTCATCCTAGGTCATAGCTAGTATATCCACAATATTGATCCATTTGCGCAAAAAGGCAAAATTAAAAAATAACCCTACTGATGAACTGGTCTTCAATTGCTTCACGATAACGTAAGATGTCAGGCTTTAATATATTAGCGGTACGTCAGGAAATATTGCACTATATGCTAAAAGCAAGCCGCTTGGCACAGTGGCAGTTAAAACTTTTTAAAATGATTTGGCCCGCAGTGATATTCGATTCGCCCCTTAGGGGTGGGGGTTAATTACACTTGACCGAAATTGGAGCAACATTGATATTCCCAATTCAATTTTGGATATTTACTATAAGGGCCTTTTTTTAGTTCGAAATTTAAAAAATATAAAAATTCATCCAGTAGCGATATTACACTCAATTTCTGGAAGTTCGACGATGCCTGAATCGAAATAAGTCATCTGAAATATGTTTTGGGAAAAAAGGGGGCGGCGGCGTTATACACCCCTTTCAATAAAAATGTGTTACTTAATTGTCGTTTAAGGCTAATTCCGTACAGCTAAAAAGAAGTACAAGGTTACTTTTGATATTAGGTTTAAACGGACTCTGGTCATATTAATATGTAAGTGAAAATATAAATTAAAATTTTAATAATATGGCCCCAGATTCACATTTTCTTCTGTCCCTTCATGAGAAGTTTCACTAGAAAAGAAAAATATGCTTAAATAGATTTGCTCTCACTTGCGGTACTTAGCCACCCCATTCTTCAGGATCTCTAGAATTCCATCACTTTCAAATCAAATATCCTTGTGCCATAAAACAGAAAATAAATTTTCAAAATTAAGGACAACAGATAATCTTATCATTGCTAACTAGCAATTTCTTCCAGGCGATTCCAGGTAAAAAATAAGTAAAAACTAAAAAATGATAATAGCGGCGAGTGCTAAGAACAATGAATAGGTAAATGAATATATAATAGATTTACATGCAAAATTCCTATCCTATGAGGTTCCGATATTGAACCTGAAGCTTCCATCATAAGCTTTGACTTTTTCATTGAAGTGCATACCTACCTGAAAATCCAGTACAAGTAATATAATAATAATAATAATACATGGGACTTCCCACACAGCGCCATCTAGTCCCAAAGTAAGCAAGTATTATGCTTGTGTTATGGGTTACTAGACAACTGATATACATACTTAAATACTCTTTATAATATATACATATATAAATATTTTTTTTAATATATATAACAACCAAGACCCGGTACCAGTATCAATATTCATCATATTAATACTGACCCGACCTGGGATTCGAACCCGGGACCTCTAGCTTCATAGGCAGGGTCGCTACCCACTAGGCTAAGCGGTCGTCATTCACACAAGTACGGTAGAACAAACGAAAATTCATACACATTTCAGGGGTGGAAACAGTCACGGCCCGCAAGCTGTTTCGACGGGTATTTTATAGGTAGGTACCATTTTTAGGAATTAGTACTTGTCATCTCTGTCGCTCAGGAATAGGTCGGGGAAGAGGGATTGAAACGGATGTAGCGATGCCAATTCAAAACCGCGGATTGAAAAACTGTCCCATTAAAGGGGTAGGCTTTTCATACAAAGAAAGAGGGTTCGGCTCGTGTCTAATCCTCGCTGTATTTCTGTATCAATATTCACAGAAAAAATATATGTAATAGGAGAAATACTGTCACAGGGCTGTTTTTTTTTTGTGTTTTTTTCAGCTGTGTTTTTTTTTTGATATCGTGTTAGTTGTTTTAGAATAAATTCCTGAAAAACAAGACTTTTCGTCGGATCTTCGTTTAAAAGAAAAATATTACCGTTAATTCGATATTAATGCGAATTTTAAAAAACAAAACAAAACGTACCGCCCTAGAGAGATCCTTTCTAAATTACCCTGCAAATTTTGGTTCCAATTCATATACATTTCAGGGGGGAAAACAGTCAAGCTGTTTCGACGGGTATTTTATAGGTATTTTTGGGTATTTACTGTTGTTATCCCTGTCACTCAGGAATAGGTCGGGGAAGAGGGATTAAATCAGAGATAGTGATGCCAATTCGAAGCCGGGGAGAGAAAGACTATCCCCTTAAGTCACATATCGCGAGCAATAAAGCGAAAAGTCTATTTTAATGTTGCGAATTAAATTCGAATTTTAAAAACGTTTCGTGTTACTGCCGTGTTAAATCTGAAGTAGGTATGTTTGAAATGTAGGTACATGTTCATAAAAACAATTGGTCGGGGATAAAGTCTTTTCGCATATAGTTTGTATATACTTTTAAGAAAATCTCTTTAGGTGTACTAGTTGTATCTAGCTGATTTTGATACCATTAAAAAGGTTACATTTCAAAAAAAGAAACAATTTAGTAAAATATTGTTTCACTCGGGTTTTCTTTTGTTTTTTTTTTCTGCCAAAATGAATGAATCTAATGAAGAAATTCGATACATTTTAAAATTTTATTGTAAAAAAGGAAAAAATGCAACACAAACTGCGAAAAAAATTTGTGACGTTTGTGGCCCGAATGCGGTGTCAGTAAGAGTAGCAAAAAGTTGGTTTAAACGTTTTCAATCCGGGAATTTTGATGTCAAAGATGCACCTCGTTGTGGTCGCCCTGTAACGGCTAAAATGGACGCTATGTTTGAAAAAGTGGAGCAAGATCGACATATTAGTAGTTACGACATAGCTGAAGATCTGGGAATTGACCACAAAACAGTTTTGAACCATTTGAAAAAAAGCTTGATATTTGGGTGCCACATGAGCTGAAAGAAACCTAATGAACCGTGTACTCATTTGCGATTCTTTATTAAGACGTAATGAAACCGAACCGTTTTTTAAGAGATTGATAACTGGTGATGAAAAGTGGATCAAGTAGGTACGATAAGAACGTGCGAAAAATGTCGTGCTCAAATTTCGGTCAGGCTTCACAGGCTGTGGCAAAACCCGGGCTAACTCTGTAGCTGTATGGTGGGATTGGAAGGGTATTGTTCATTATGAGTTTTTACAGCCGGGTAGAACCATCGATTCCGATCTCTACTGCGAACAACTGATGAGATTAAAGCAAGAAATTGAGAGAAAGGTGCCGGAATTAATCACTAGAAAGGGCGTGATCTTTCATCACGATAACGCTAGACCTCATACATTTTTAGTCACTCAGAAAAAATAATTTGGAAAGAAGAGAATTTGGCTGGGAGGTGTTAATGCGTCCGCCATAAAGCCCTGACCTTGCATCTTCAGATTTACACCTGTTTCGGTCTTTATTTCTTTAGACAGTACCCGGTTAACATCAAAAGAGGAATGCCAAAACTACTTGTCGCGTGTTTTTGATCAGAAGTCCCAAAATTTCTATAGCAACGGGATCATGTCACTACCTACAAAATGGCACATATACAAGGTGAAATTTTAACAACCATCCAAATTTTAATGTAATGATCTTTGGTAAAAAATCGATGGTCGTCTTGTTCCCTTTGAGTATCAATCAATAGAAAATTATTGACATATGATTAAACAAACCTTTCCCGAAAAAACCAATAACTCTAGTCACTAGTCACGGCCGCTGTACGCTCCGCCCCGTGTCGGGCTAGAGGCCTCGGGTGTGACGTCACAAAAAAGGCAACCAAACGTTATAAAATAACACTGTAGACAAAATAATTTATTATGAAAATGTAACCTATATTTTTTATTTACGTAATGGGGTCTATTGGCGATACCTAACATCTAGAATTTTTTTTAATGGTTGTTATAATTTCAGCCTATATATTGTAACTAGCGACCGCCCGCAGCTTCGCCTGCGTAGACTACACATTCCTGTTGAAGGGATGTATTATTACCATTGGAGATGGTTTCTGTGTACTTTTTGCTTATATAAATTTTGGTTACTTACTGTCATACAAATTTTTGACTCCCACCTCCCCCTTAAAATTTTAAAATAAAAAACTCTGAAACACGTCGTTACTTATTTATGATTAGCGGTCGTGCCCAGCTCCCCCCACCCGGGTGGACTACAGAAACGTTCCTCATCGCGTTCTCCCTCCCCTCCCTTTTCCCTAACACTCAATTTCTAGGTAACTAACCTATTTAATTTGATAAGGATACATATCATGTTAAAAAACATCTTCGCAAATAGCGCATTATGTCAGAATAAATTTGATTGCCATAAAAAAGGTTATAGTAAACCAACCTTAAAAGATACACATATGCTGTCGCGGACTTTTGATTAGACATTTCAAAGGGGAACAATCCCGTTATACATGATTTTTGCTTAACATCATCTCACAAAAAGAATAGTTTTTTTCCGTTTTTGCAACATTTTTCGTTGGTGCTTCATTCCTATTGGTCGTAGCTGATATAATAATAGCCTATAGCCTTCCTCGATAAATGGACTATCCAACACAAAAAGAATTTTTCAATTCGAACCAGTAGTTCTTGAGATTAGCGCGTTCAAACAAACAAACTTTTCAGCTTTATAATATTAGTATAGATAAATAGAGATTCCCAACGACCATTGCAGTAGTACCTACATGTACATTTTGCGTACTTTTATTGATGCAAACAAACAATTTAGATACGTGAAAAAGTTTTTCCCCGACCCAATATTTATGGTAAGGGGCCGTCCATTAATCATGTGATCTTTTATTAAGCATTTTTTACCCCCCCCCCCCCCCGTGATACATGGTAAGGTTTAAGACTACCCCCCACCCCCCACCCAGCATCACGTGTATTTTTAGTATCTACAAAATATCTTTAATTTTTAAGAATATTTTAGAATATTATTTTAAATACAGGTATAAAGTATAATCTTATTTTGTTCTGAAATTAAGGACCATGATAAAAATGTCTAGACAGAAAAGTTGTAGGTTGTTTTTGATTGGCATTAAAAAAAATTATAATAAACGAATGGTGTACACTACACGCCGCTTTTTGATTTAAAAACCGCGCGTTTGAAAAAATAAATACATGTGATATCTTACTACACCCCCCTTCCCCCTTGTGATATTTCGTGATTTTTGTCAAACCCCTCCCTCCCTTTCAAGCCTCACGTGATTAATGGGCGGCCCCTAAGGAAAATTAGTATTCCACCCGAGATAGTTTTAAATGTCACCGTGTTATGTATACCTAGCGCTAGTTCAGAATCACACCGCTGTGCTGGTGTGTTCCGCAGACGTCCTAGCAGTTAGTTGTCTTAACCTCCATTCACCTTTGGAAACCACTCAACAACATGCAAAAACAGTGATGAAATTAAATACCTATTATTCCTCACTGCGCTGCGCTGACATTTTTCGTATTCGGATGCACTCGATGCAAGTGACGCGCAATCACACTTACATATATAGGTACCTTGCAACCACACTTCAGATGGTAACGTCCTAGCTGCGAGCTGACAGATTCAATCTCGTTTCGTGAAAGCGACAAGCAGTGAATTTCTTAATATCCAAAATTAAATTTGAGAGACCAATGTTCCTTAAAATTCGAATTGACCGACCTCAAATTATGCGAAAATGATTCCCTGATTTTTAAAATCGGTCAAATTTTTGTAATGAACCACCTCCCAAAAATTACCCCTAAGGGCTGAATCAAAAATCACTACGGACCAAATCATTCTAAAGGGTCTTAACTACCACTGTGACAAATGGCTTGCTTTGAATATAAATTGCAGTTTTCTTCGAAAATATTAGATTTATATAGGTACCTATCGTATTACTCGTACGGTCATGCTACCCTACACCGCAATAAGAAACCATTTCAACGTTTCCGGAGTTACTTCACTACATATTATAAAGTTCCCCGCTGGGCCTGTCTGTCTGTTTGAACGAGATGAACTTAAAAACTACCAAACGTATTGGCATATGGTTGACACCAATAGATGGAGTGATTCAGGACGAAGGTTTGTGTGTAATTTAATGTTTTGTGCAAATAGTTGAGCTATGACGATTATTGTTAAAGACGGCAGAAAAAATTTAGCCGACTGGGAGCTTTCATTCAAAACGCTGCCTAATCCCTTTGAGATATAACAAAATAATGTATGGAGGAATTGTTTTTTTTTCACAGGACTACAAAAAAGTCCTCGATATTTTTATGTATAAAAAAATGGTGTCATATGATGAGGTGATTGGGAAGCAATTTATACCTACGGATACAGTATTAATCCTCATCAAATTAAATACGTTATTTACCTTCAGAATATCATGCACATTATAATTGCCCTTTATACCATACAATTTAAATTAATATCTTGGGAGTTATTGAGAAATAAAAACTAAAGCGCGACAAGCGACCGGGGCCTTACACCACAACGACGTGACTCGCGTAATGTAAAATTAGACAGAAGTTAGCAATGTTGAATATATAGAAATATTGTAGTTTGTTTTTATGTATTTATTCTTTACTTTTTCAAATATTTATGGAATTGGATATAAAATACTCCAAGTAGCATGAATTTACGTTGCGTTGAAATCTAATTAAATCCAATCCACATGTTCGACGCAACAAGCTGATAGGACACTACGACTTATATGCTCTGCTACCCGTGCGAAGCTGGGACGGGTCGCTAGTAAAACTCATAAAAAATCCTCTCTATTCTTTGGACTGGGCTGCCAATTCAACCGACTCCCTTTTTTTCCGAAATTAGGACCACTTTTTCTATTGAAAATTTTTAGTAAATTCCAGTTTTATTTTTCCCATTTCAAACGATATTTCATGTTTTAACTCCTAATATTCCCTTCTTCAGGGGGCGCTGAACCTATCTTGAGGTGATGTCTACGTAATATCAAAAACATTATCAAAATTGGCCCAGCCGTTTTAGAGGAATATGTAAAATGCAGTGCCTCTTGGTGGCCTACAATACAACAACCGTAACACATAGATCTGTGTGATATCTGTCACTTCTACGTCATTCTACAGTGCGTCCGCTCGAATGGTTTGCACGCTTTATAATGCCGCCAGCGCAGAGCTGCTCGTGCCGTAAGCGGCGGCGCGGCGACTTCAAAGAATCGGCCCGCACTGAAGGTACATCTAGTGTATATTGGTATGTCGTCGCGATTTTATAATACCCACAAAAAGTGATTTGGAGAATTCGGATGAGTAATATTTAAATATGGTTTTCTGCTGTTTCATTACAGTACTTGGAGTAAAAATAAGGAATAATTAGGTGCTGAATGATGTATTTATTTTTATATAGTTTCTAGAATACCCTACGGGTGTAGTGTAAACCATTTTAGAGGGTGCACTGTAGAAAGAACATATTTTTAAAAATTCAGTGAAATCTGTCGAGTTTTTAGTTAAGTTGTCACAAAACAATTTTATATTATAGGTATTATACAAGTCGATTTGATATGATTTGCACATTCAAAAAGGATCTGCACGGCTGATTTTCATACAACCATAGTAAATAAATAAGGTATAGTTATGTAGATCCATGGGTATGGTAGTAATGCACCTACACTCAGACAAATTCCAGAATGGATTCAAATATCTCATATACTCGTACCTAGAGTGGACTATTAAAACGGAATTAGATTAGATATAATTAGATATGGCAACATGTTCAACCATAAGTAAATACTACCATGATACAACAAAACTTTCTTTTGGAGCTTCCCTCTTTTATGATAAAAAGTAAATTGGCATAGGTAATTAGTTTTTCACTCAAGTGCAATTTTAACCTGAAAAGTGTTTATTTTTAATTTTTTTTTTTTTGCATTGTTCACTTTAGGTTTCTTTATGGAATAAAACATTGTATGTAATCAAAGAAATCTGAGAAACAGAAGTTAGTCATATTTTGAAAAATGTATTATTTTGCTAATTTACTTTTTACAAATAAAGAGGGAACGCTCTAAAAGAATGTTTTTTTAGGCCAATATATAGAGGATGAAAAAAGTGGTTCAGCTTACATTATTTGCACCAAAACATTTTTTTTTCTAGGATCATTTGGTATGGCGTGGTTATACTTAATCTAAGTTTGCGACCTCGAAAGTGGAGGGAAAAATTTTGGTGGCTGAAAAACCGCATAAGCAGCTACAGTGCCCAATGCAAGGCTATAGAAAGATTTTGAAAATGTAGGCAGACAGTATCAGGATACTGCCATCAGTGTTCGCGAATACATGAAAATGTGGAATGTCTATCCGAGGTCTATACACATGCAAACACATCACTCACATACGCAAGAGGGGCTTTACTTAAGTTTTTACCTATACCCACTTAAGTGTTACTATAAGCGGTACGAGTTAAGAATGCTGGTCTTCACACATACAATAGATTATTTAGTTTCACTTTGGCAGTAGGAAGTGAAGTTTGAAGTGAAGTGAAGTTTGACAGGTGGAGGAGCTACTCCAAACACACTATTAGTTTATTAGAATCTCAGTTCTTTTTGCCTAACAGAGCCTGAAATAAACCATTAAGTCTATGAAGGCCAGCCTTCTTTAACTTTGTCTTTTACAGTATTTGTATATTTGTTGGTTAAGTGATTAGTTACTTAAAATATCCACTGATTGTGGAGAAATCCTGATATAATTTAATGGTTTGATGGGATGATTTAGTAACTTGATTTTAAATTCAATATATATGTAGCTTTATGTTTCATTGGTTACTTTAGTAACTTGATTTTAAATTCAATATATATGTAGCTTTATGTTTCATTGGTTACGCCTAGTGTTAAATAACATTACTTGAAAAAAGATATTGTTAAGATGTATTTATATTTATCTTTGGCCAATTAGATTCATATGTATATATAACCTAATATCAAACAGTCCATAAACAAAATATCACAGATATTAAGCAACTGTATAAGTTGATTTGAAAATGTTCTAAAGTAGTCATTATACAAATCCACGCCTTATACAAAAGCAATTTTCTTTGCATCAGTCTCCAAAGTTGCAGCATAACCCTGTAAATAAGAAGCTTTTACCACATTATCAAAATGTCCCACATCAAGAAGTAACCTGTACTTCACTATTTAAAGCATAAAACTGTAAAAAGTAGTATGTGGTATTACATTTAAAAGTTCCAAAAGTTCTTGGATAATACTAATCACATTTAGCATAAAAATGCTTCCTTCTCCTTAATGAAACCACTTCCCACAAAGTTTGATAAAAAAGGTTCATCACAACACACAAATGATTTTTAAAAAAGTCCAAAGTTCTAACACAATTTTTATTACAGATACACAATATGAATATATCGGTGGAAATAGATTTCTTATCTACGATCTCTGTAAGATCTATGAGAGTCACGATCACGGCTTCGAGGTCGGGAGCGATCTGATGTACGCCACAGGAATTCATCGACAGAGCGTTCATAAGATCTCTTGTCATAAACCAATACCGAGCGGGGATAATCCTGCAATGATGGTACATCGTAGTAACGCGGCGGTGGCGGAGGGTGTAGACCTTCATATGGTGACAAAGCACCAGCAAAACCAGGAGGCGGCACATATGGAAGTGGTGGAAGTTGATGTTGCATAGACCGCATATATTCTGCTACATAAGCTTCAGCTGCAGCACTACTTCCTCCTCCATAACAGTCACGGCCACGGCTGAACCATATTGGTAAACGATCTCGAACGTAACTGGGAGACGGTGATCTTCTTTTGTATGAAGATGAACCCAGACGGCTCCGCGGCGAAAGAAACATTTTGCGTCGACTTCGTGAGGATGACGATAAGCGGTTTCTAAAACCGGTTCCTCTTGACAAAGGTGCCCTATAAGTTCTGTACATGCCACTACTTCGTAAATAACTCTTTTTCGAAGACTCCTTAGATTTTCTAAGTATGGGTGTCATTTCAATACCTTCATCTTCTGGAAACAGTCTACATAATTCTTCTGCAACTTTAGGTTCAATTTCTTGACCATCCCTTCCAATTTTCACAGGTTTACCTTCATTCCATGGATTGTACAGATGTAATGTACCACTGAATGGCAATTCTTTACGACATATCCAATCAACTTTAAAAACTCCATCCAGCACCTTAGCTGAAAGGCCTGGAGGCAGCACCCACGACACAGGCGGAACATCACGTCGAGACTCACTTCCTAAACGAGCAAAACCAGCAAATTTTCCACTTTCTTTAACTGAAAATATCAAGAGAACATTTCTGGATTCTCTGTAAGCCTGGTTTAAGTTTGCTTCATTTTGTGGTAAAGTAGACCAAACGCTCTTAGCTTTAGATAGTGTTATGTTTTCAGCATTATTAGACTTTATCAAGAAAAAGCGAGTGTCTCTGAATAAGTAATTCAATTTTGTCATGTAATCATATGTTTTAATTTTGTTACTTGCACTAGTAGTACGTTGACGTTTGTTTTGAGGTGGAGAACGGCTTACAGATTTCGTACGTTTTCGACTAGTTCTTTTGGATTTACGCAATGATTTTGAACTGACGGAACTGATACTCGGGGAACTGGAGTCGCTGGAACTTGAACTTGATACTTCGCTACGAGTGTCAAAATCTTTTCCTTCTTCCAATTGTTTCAATTCTTCTCCAATTTCAGCTTCTACTTCTCCAACACCAAGGTTGACGGCGTCAGTATTGTTAGAAGCCTCCATGTTTTACAATACAAATGGCAGAATTCCAAATACTGTAACTATCTTAGAGGTGAGGATATATCAGCGCAGTTTGAATAATATTAAAATCATAATTGAATACAATCAAAAACTGATTTCGTAACTCAATTAGTTTTCCTTAGAGATAGTCTTTCGAGGATTTACATTTTTATACAAATTCATCAATGATCAATTCAATCAAAACAAAATGTGACTGACAACTGCTGACAACTGCGGACAACGACAAGACAAAATGCAAGTGAACCACCCTCAGAACAACTATGGTACTAACACATATTATAAGGACGAGTTAACATGACACCTCGCTCAAATGACGTTTGTGTAATGTATAGTGTGCAAAAAAAAAAAAAACTTTTTTTTAGAAATTTATAGATTTAATTTTGGTACCTACTTAACTCCATGTGATATCATATGTTAAATAAATTGAACAATACTGAACAATTAATTTCTGATGAAAATAAAACAAAAAGAAATAATTTGTTAACAAAAACTTAACAGTTTCAACAAAAATGTTCAAACGTGGTTATTAAAATTAAAAGGCACAAGGTTCTAGAATAACTTCATAAAAAAAAATATTGATGAGTTTCCCAGATGTTTTTGAAAATACATCTGACGATATAATTGTCCTTGTGAAGACGGTTTATCTTATTGCGCTGCTTAGCACAGTAAAAAATCGAAGTTACAACTATTTTAAACAAAAAGTATGGAGGCAAAGTGAAATCCTCACGAACCAATGAAAATTTAATGAATTTACTCTAAAATAATGCTCTTGTAGTTTTAAATAATTTAATCGTGTAAACTATTTTCAGTATATTCTGTATGTATATTTTATTTCATGCTCTATTTATCATAGTTTGTTTCCTAAATAAATAAATAAATTAGTATTCATCTGTCCAATTGACGTCACAAGGACATTTTATGAATACTTTTTTTTTTAGATAAGACTTTTTTTTTTAATTTTGACGGGAAGGTATAAATTGGCCTATATTTTCGGGAAAAATATTAAAAGTATGTGTTAAAATTTGTTTTATGAAAAGTATATATTTTTTATGAAAGTTGACACCTGTTTAAGCAGGAAACAGCAACCATTCAATCGCATCAAATAACAGCTACAAATGACACTTTTGCCAGTTTCTTGCTTTCCAGACAAAAAAATATCGCCAAATTAGTTAACGTGTAGCGATTTAGCTGTCAGTGACATGCGTTTCAGACGTTTCGTTTTAGGCGATTATGGCGTTTGTAACTGCTACGTTACATCCACCTCGGCAGGTGGATCATCGTTCGTTCGTGTTCATTTAGAGTTTTGACATTTCATACGGTATTTTGACATGTAACATTTGATACTGTCCCAGACACAATTTATGTGTTATAATGACTTTGTCAGTGAATTAATCGTTCTTAAGAAATTAAAGTGTTTATTACTTTTTATGGATGTTTTACGATACTTCAACGTGCCATATCATATGACACAATATTTTAAAACATTTTTATGTTTAAAAAATGGCGATTGGAAAGCTATTTATACGGATACAGTAATAATCCTGATCAAATTAAATACGTTATTTACCTTCAGCATTTCATGTACATTATAAATGCCTTTACACCATACAATTTAAATTAATATCTTCGGAAATATCGCGAAATAAAAACTATGGCGCCACAAGCGACAAGCGTCCGAGCCGGGCCGGGCGGCGGATGGGCCGGGCCGGGGGATCGGCGCCCCATGCCCCGACGTGATTCGTGTGATGTAAAATTAGGTCGAAATTATCAATGCTGTATGCAAAGAAATATTGTTGTTTGTATTTATTTATTTATTTATTCTTTTCTTTATCAAATATTTATAGAATTGGAAATAAAATACAATAAAAATACTCTAAGTAAGATGAACTTAAATATATTTAAATCTAATCCACATGTTCAACGCAACAAGCTGATAGGTCTATACGACATAAAAACACTACGGCTTATATGCTCTGCTACCCGTGCGAAGCCGGGTCGGGTTGCTAGTGTAAACTAAGTAAAATATTGTCTGTCTCTAATAACTAAAATAAATAAATAGACAGTTGTTATGCTATCGCTACTAGAAACACGACAGCGGCGGTCGGCGCGAGGAAGCGGGAGGAAGATCGAGTTTCGAGCTGGGTGTCATGTTAATGCGTACGTATTATACATGAATCAATCATAATCAACTTGATTTCAATTGGAACCGCGTGCATTGACCAGTATTGACGATGAATTGACAATTTTTTTTAATATGTTTTGAAATCAAATGTTTAGATTGTTTAGAAGTGTTTAGGAGAAGACTTACAAGTCTGTGCTGACAAGGAAGAATACGTAAGTAGAATTTGAATAATTGCCATTTAAATAGGATACCCTAAATGTGATCGTTTGAATTAAAAATCTCTATTGTTGAAATTAAAAAAATATTTGTACTGACGACAAAGTTCCAACCTAAGGTTCCAACATTAGGTAGATTGAATGTTCTTTTCAGACTTCATTATAAATATTTGCTTTTTTCGAGTTACCTACCTACCAAAAACGTAAGAACGCCAACCAAATACAAAACAGTATATTTGTAAAATATATAAATGTGCATGTATTGTTTTTCAGACACTTAGAAATGTCAAAAGAGATATTTGTTTTTGCACCAAATGGAAGGAAACAAAAAGTTAAATGCTTACCAGACACTACTATTTTACAGGTATTTGCACAATACACTAAGTTATAAAACACTAAACACTGAAGAATGTGCTTGAAAGTGAGTTCACAATATACAGGTGTTCGAGTGAATGTAGTCCATAGACCATGTGTAGCTTACCAAACTAAAAAAGTCTCAAGTTTCAATGAGCAGATGATGCAAACTAACGGTTGCCGAGAAAAACATGTTTAAAGTTTTATTTTTTTATCACTCGCCTTATTTAATTTTTTTTAGTTTTGGTATTTACTTTTTGTTTTGTGCAGTAACCTTTATACGCTCTATAAGTTTGGACTATGTTCAGCTGAACATCCCGTATTGTAAGCAATTTCGGTAAGCTCTACACTCACTATAACTTTGAACTATATTCAGCAAAACACCCTGTATTGTAAGTAGTCTGTTTGTATTAAAAAATCTAACAGAAATAAATTATTTAATAACGGAAACAGCAGTCTGGGATTGGGTTTACAAAACTACCACCCTTTTAAAACCTAATTAAATATTGATTGTTTAGGGTTGGTGAAATTATATTTTCTATTTTCACTAAAGTACAAAATAAATTTTTAAGCTACATTCAAATTGCAAACATGGTGTTTTGATATCTGAAAACTACACTACCATCGCAATTTTCTAAAAATGGAATGTACAGACATGGACTTAATAGCATATTAATTTTATGTGTACTTAGATGGGATTTTCTAATTTTTTTCTGCATTTTGTGGTACAATAGTGAAAAAAAAACAACACATTTTACACTATGACAGATGATAACAATAAAAACTTATGGTGTCGGTGGTCTCATGTTGGAGCAGGAAGGTGGGTACTGGATCTCCTTAATGACTTCTAAACATATTGAGTTTGATGAATATGTACTTTTTGTATCACATAATGGGGTCTTGTGATAAAGTCCAACGGTGGGTACTGGAACGTTTAAATGGCTACTATGATTAAGTGAGGGCAAATTTAATTTGTTTTGATGAATTCTTTTTATTACATGATAAATGATTTTAATTACATGGTGAAGTCGAAAGTGAGTAATGAAATTTCTCAATGCCTACCACTAAACTTATAGAGTTTGTACTCATTCATTTCAATGAGTCCTTTCATTATACATACTGATAAGAATCTCGTGATGGAGTCGAAAGGTACTGGAACTTCTTAAGACAACTGCTAAACATGTCGAGTTTGGATTCATTTAATTTGTTTTCATTAGTTCTATTCATTAAGCATGGAGACAAATGTATCGCATAATTGAGCCAAAAGCTGGCTACTGGAACTTCTCAATTGCTAATATGTACTTGACATATCGAGTTTGGGCGCGTTTGTTTTAACTATATAATTCACTGATATAAATATAAGAAATATATAAATTAAAATCTAGAGATAGTGTAAAGGCTCATTTTAGAGAAGGTAATATTTTGACAGTCCCTTGTCAGTATATTTATGAAAATATAATTTATGTACATAAAAACTTAAATGCCTTCTCTAAAGTGGGTGATGGCCAGAACTTAAATACAAGACATAAGCATATGTTATCAATTCCCAGGTTCAGGCTCTCAAAGGTTAATAATTCTTTCATGGGAAATTGTATCCGTTTTTATAATAAAATTCCAAAAGAAAAGTTAGACTTGAATTCTAATCAATTTATAAAGCGAGTTAAAGTCCAACTCATGAAAAAAGCTTACTATTGTTTTAGCGAATATTTAAATGATAAGTGCGCATGGACATCATTGTAATAGTTGTAAGACTAAATTAAAAAAAAAACAATTACGAAAAACATATATTTAAATAAAATAAACAGGGAGGAGTTTCTTGCCGGTTCTTCTCCTCCTAATTTTTGAACCGATACCTAATCAATTTATTACGACTTTCAATACATGTGTGTAAACATCTAATATTGAATAAAAACTTTTTGAATTTAAAAAAAAAATAGTTGTGCACACATGCATTGTTTCTTTTGCCAAACTACCTATTTAAATTATGTACCTAAAAGTTAAAAGCATCTCATTTTTTGCAAAATGAAAGATTTTCTATGAAGTTTCACTTTTGTTTAAGGTTTCACGATCTACACCTGTTTTTTTTTAATTTCAGGTTTTGGAAGACGTCTGCAAAAAACAAGGATTTGATCCAAGACAATATGGGTTAAAACACCATAAACAAGTCCTTGATTTGACAATGACTATGAGATTTTCAAATTTGCCAAATAAAGCATGTCTTGAAATGGTTGAAATGGAAAGAAAAGACGAGAGTAATGTAACAATAAGACTTCAACTAGAAAATGGTATTTATATGCTTATAAAATTAAAAAAAGTTTAATGTGCAGGTACGTACTACATGAATGATGTTGTAGGTGAAAGAAGAACTGGCGAATTTCCCCCTAATATGTCACTTTATGAACTACTTTCAACTTTGGCTTCTGAAGAAGTTAATTCGTTTCCACATCCCACTGTTTTGTATATGCGTCAAGAAATTCATGGGAAGGAGGCACTTCAAGAAAAGACTTTACGGCAACTGGGTTTGATTAGTGGCAGAGCAGTTTTAAGATTGCTGAATAAATCACCTGATGAACTTAAAATGTAAGTTGTATCTACTATTTTCATTAATTAAAATAATAATATTTATTTTGCACTATAACAGCGAAGCATTATATGCAATACTTGTATAGGTACAACAGATTCTTATAAGAGCTACCCTATGTCTCACACTTGAGTTCTCTGTGTAACTTTTTGTTTATTCTTCACATTCCAATTGACTGGTAATATTATCATTAATTGCTTTTTATTTATTTTTAATCACTTTAATAATATAAATCTATAAAATTTGTATTTGCACTATAAATATATTCAATAAACACAAAGAAAAAGAAGTAGAGACCAAAAACTAACTGACTTTGTCAATGTACAATAATCACTATTAAATAGGCAATTGCAGCTATATTCAGTAGCTAAAAAGTTTCAATTATTGACAGCACTAAAACTGGTTTAGTATTGCAATATAATTGTTAGAAAGCGTTTTACGATGGATCAGAGGTATGCCATAATTTAGGTCCCTACGAGGGTGATTTGGAAGGTAACCTTTTAGCTATAAATAAAAAACTTGATAGAAAAAATATTTTATTCCATAAATTTGAAAACTACAGCTTTTTGACATAGTCATTAAAAATTAAACATTTAAAATATATATTTAAACAATTTTACCTGAATTTTAAATGTGGTGCCATTGCCACACCACATCTTCGCTCTTAACATGGTTGTTAAAAATCCACAGCACACAATAATAATTGATAATGAATATCTCCTTATTTACTTTGTTATTTATTACAGCACGCACTTCGTATTTTTCGGTATTTTGTATTGCAGTACTTATGTTTTAAATCAAATCATATATCTTTATTTTGTAAGTTATGTAACAAAATCTTGAAATACGTCACAAGAGTGAATTTACTACTTTTTGGTAAAACGTCCGCACAAGGCGCATTCAAAAAACTGCTGGTTCCTCTTAGAAGAATACATCAGAAACTGTGGGACACTCTTTAAAAAAAAACTGAAACAATTGTTTTAACAATAACTGCTTAAAGATTAATATTATTGAAACAACCGATAGGCGAACGGTTCACACCTATGGATTTTTGTCATCTAATTAGTCTGATACTTTATTACAATAAGCTTAAGCATAAAGGTTACGTTTTATCATAGTTTTAAACTTCTTAAGGGGCAAACCCTGAATGTCAACTGGGATCTTATTGTAAAAGTGTGTGAACCGGAACTGGAACATTGCCCTTTAAAATTTTTGTGATTTTCCTGATGTGGCTAACATGGTCAACAAGTTTTTCTTCGTTTCTTGTATTAACATTATACCTACAGATCACCATTTTTTTTAAATGCAGTATTTTTTTTACATACAATACATTCTCAAATATATATTGAGATGGCAATATCATTATATTAATTCCTTTAAACTTGTCTCTAAGTGATACCCCAGGCCTTAGTTTATTACTCAAACAGCTTGCTTCCGCAGCACAAAGATTGTATCAGCGTGTCCCCACTGCAGAATGCCATAAGTAATCAAGTAATGGAATCCGCTGGAATATACGAATCTCGCGGTTTCTATGTTTGAAAGGAAGCGAATCTTTTTTGCAGCAGAAGCTGCAGAGCCTTTTCTCCAAGTTAGTATAATTTGAGGACCCCACTACAATTTTGAGCCTAGGGTAATTGCCGAGAATACAGTGGAATTCACAAAACCCAAATTCTCGCTTTTAATAATATGTGTAGGTACCTATCTGTTTCACATTTAGTAGCAAGAATATTATGCATTTGGTTCTTTTTTTTCATATAATAAATAATAAATTATTGGCCGTGAATTATTTGACTGTTTTTGAGATCGCATTGTAAGTAAATTGTTTTCTGTTAACTTTGATTATTAAAGAAGTATCATCAGCAAACAATACTACCTATCTCGTGATTATTTTTGACAACGTAGAAAAGTCGTCAACATAACCTAAAAATAAAAATGGACGAAAAATTGAACCCTGCAAGACACCAATTGAGACCGCGGATTCAGGTGATCTCTTTTCGCTTACATCAACCCTCTGGATTATGTTACATAAATACGACCCCTGGATGTCGAGTGCATGGTTTTTAACACCATAGTGATGTAGGTTCCTGAACAATGTACCTATCATGTTGAACACAGTCAAAAGCTTTGGAAAGATCACAGATCGGATCATCTCCCAAGCTCATACGCATCAAAGATATGTTGTTTCAATTCAACATCATCATTGGTAGTTGGACCGCCCCAAGTAGGTAAAACCAAACTGTTAGTGATACATTAAATTGTTAAAATTAAAGTGTGAATGTAACTGATCCAATATTAATTGTTCTAAAATTTTGCTTAATATTGGTTATATGCTTTTCGCACGTCACTGCCACTACCGCGTATCGCGATTTTATAGAGGTATTGAAATGCAAGAGATGCAGTAATGAGAACTTACTTCAAGTCTGGAGCAAGACACGACATAAACAATATCGTTACCGCCAATATATTACGGTTCGCAAAATTGGTATGCAAATAGTGATAACGAGTGAATATGCAAAAGAACAAGGTTCAATCTAAAAAGTAACTTGTACTTACTATAATATTTTTCATGCGAAGTGAATCATTTTTAAGGTTTAAGGTTAATATTTACCAATAAGGATGAAAAATTACAAAACTTGATTTTGTAGCTGCAAACATCAAGGTGAGTAGGTATAATAGCGCGCAGTACTCTCAACTATAATCTGTCTGAAGTCATCTGGACTTCAGACAAATACCCAAATTACGTTTATGTTGTCACCTTTGATACACGGGAAAACATTTTCTAAAAGGTACTTATATTATGACATGTACTGCTACAAAAAGAAAAAAAAACATGTGTGCAATTCACACGTGTTAGATGTGAAACCTTCAAAAATTTTGGTTCTAAGATAATGAGACGAAATAGTTATACAAAGTTAGATAATTATTTTAAATGTTTGAGTACTTACTATGATCACTTTCACTATTTTGAACAGTAAAATCATCATTACGCATAATAGAACTATCATTTTTAACATTCAACAACGCTTTTCGGCGTGCACGAAATTCACGAACACGTTCCGTTGAACTTTTTGCTGTCTTTTTAATCTTGTTTTCCCTTTTTCTTCTCGATAATCGCGACTATATTCTGTATTAATTTTTGGCATATTTGAAGTATTTTATTATAAATAATACGTACACGTATACAAAACATCACGGTTGTTGTGATGCCTTTTCTTAAGCTTTGTACTACGCAAGCGCGCACAAACACGTACTTATTAAGACACGTACAACGCTGAGGCCCAAACAAACTCCCACTATGCCTTGATAAACACGAGTGGAAGGAGTACGTAGCAGAGCACAAAGAAAACCACTAACATAAGAAACACTGTAAATGCTTCCTATCTAGAAAGAAAGAAATATCATTTATTCACGGCTATACGGTACATACAAGTCAAACAGAAAAATAAAATAAAGTGAAAAATAAAAATAGAATTAAAATAAAAAGTAAAAACACGAACAAAAAAGTCTCCGCAGCCGTGAAAGGAGCTGTCTCAGCACCCGCTGCAGATGTGTATGACCACACCCACAACACTGATTTTCAGTCAGCCCCTGCACGGAGGCTCTCATTTTCTCCCACGTTAAATCTTAATAATTTATGTGTCTGTCTCTTTTTACTGTCGCTTTTTTGTTTCATCGACTTTCAAATCACAACGATGCTAAAGAAGTTTTCACTTCAAAAATGTAACGTATACGTGTCTAGAACTTAAGTATCACCTACCTAAAAAAAGCTTTTTACTTCTAATCGATAAAATTACGCAATAGAATGTATTTTTGCTTTTGAGAATATGTAATAGTTTGATTGAATTTTCGAAACGTTTATTTTTCAGTCAAGCTAATGTTTCTTCAATTCTGGTTCCCCGTGTTATACAGGAGAAGCAAATAAATGAATCGTTGTCTGTACATGAAGAAAATGAAAACCGATCACAAGAGAACGAGGCTAAAAGTGATATTAAGAAAACATTAAAGTCCATTTCACCTGAACCAGATCATCCAAAAAATATTGATTTTGTGAAATTGATTAAACAAGAAATAAACAAAGAAACAAAAGAATCAATTAACACTGAAAACAGTGATAGTTCAAGCATTCAAACAGGTTACACTACAACATTGGAACAAAAGGGTGATTGTAAACTGGAGACTGACAATAAAAAAGAGAGCAGTGATACATCTGCACCTACAAAAACTGAAGTTGACACAGCTCTTTTGGAAAGACGTCTTAACATTGATAAAGAAGTTACATTTGTGGGTATTTCAATTAGTACATCTATACATTGCATTTAATTTCAACTTTTTCTTTTTCTGTACCTTTGTGTATGCAAAATTTGGCAATTAATTCTACTTAACTAATTTAGGTGCAACCACACTTGGGAGCATACCCTTTCTACCTCACATTTCATGTATTCTAAGCAAGCAAATAGTTACAAATGTTTACAAAAATCCCCATATACAAAACTTGAATGGACAAAACACAAACCGATGAGCGACCGATTGGCCGAGTGGTTAACTGCGGAGCCAAGGTTCGCGGGTTTGATTCCCGCCCTGGACAAATATTTGTGTCTATTTGTTCCTTGTCTCGGTGTAAAAGTATCTATATACATATATATTATAAAAAATATTTAAGTATGTATATAAGTTGTGTAGTAACCCGCAATACAAGCATAATACTTGCTTACTTTGGCAGTAGATGGGACTGTGTGGGATGTCACCTGATAATATTATTGCAAAAGAAGGAAATAGCTAAAATATGATATGAAAGCCTATTTGTATGATTTCGACAGATACCTGAGTTGTTAGTGGCGCCACCACTGGATAGTAATTTGATAGCATCCATTGAATTTTCATCTTTGTGATATACTTGTTCAAGGGAATTTCTGAACAAAGTATATAATCAAAGAAGTACAGTATCCGGCGGTAAATATTGCACATCGACCTTTGAAAAGAGACAATCGGCTAATTTCGGCTTCTTAGAGCGTTATCTCTATTGTACACTACCTATATGACGTTTGTTAGTCGTGGTTCAAATGTGATAGAGTGCGGCCGCGTCCAGTTAAAAATATATATATGTAGAGTTGCTAAAACCCTAAATTATAAATAATTTTAAATTGTACGATGGCATCTATAAGAAAAAAAGGGAAACCTTTACGAGTACAGTCACGCGAAATTATTTACAATGTTTATAAATATTTTGTAACCGAAGGGGATAAATTTAAAAATAAATGAGGATGACAGTGTAAGTAATTATTTGAAGAAGGTTCAAGAGAGAGTTGCAAATGCCACTGGAATTTCAAGAAGAAGTTTGCACAATATATTAAACGAAGTAAGTACTGAAACACATTCCAGTGCAATTAAGTTCAGCTCTCAGAAAAAAAAGGAGACCAAAAAAGAAATTTAGTTTAGATATGGACGATTTTGATTATGATGTTCGAAGAATGATGTAAGATTTTCACTTGCGTTTTAAGGAACCACCGACAGTAAAATCATTAAAAGCTAAATTATCTGAGGCTATTAACTATAATGGGTCTGTAAAGACGTTGAGAAAAATACTACATGAGATGGGATTTCAGTTCACTAAAATGAGAGATAATCGAAAAGTTCTTATGGAAAAGCGCGATGTAAAACTCAAACGAATTGAATACCTAAATAAAATACGCAAATTTCGCGAAGAAGAAAAAAATATAAGCTATATGGATGAGTCCTACATACATACATTCCATACTAAAGGCAGAACTTGGAATGATGATAAGGAAAAAGGAGTAAAAACCCGATATCAAAAGGTCAACAAATGATAATAGTTCATGCAGGAAACACAAAAGGCTTTGTACCTGGAGCCTTTTTAACATATAAATATAAACTACCGGTGATTATCATAAAGAAATGAATAACGGTGACTATGTGAAATGGCTGGTTAATCAATTAATCCCAAATATACCCAGTGATCCTGTTCTGGTTGTCGACAACGCACCCTATCACAATAAATATGTTGAAAGACCTCCAATTTCAACACCATTAAACAGGAAATGATCAACTGGTTACAAAGACACGAAATTCCAGTTAATCCAAAATTGACGAGACCCCAGATATACGCTATTATATGCCAGCACAAGGAGAGGTTTACAGAGTTTTCTGTGGACGAGATACTTGCCGAACATGGACACACTGTGTTGCGATTGCCACCATACCATCCGGATTTTTATCCCATTGAAAATATGTGGTCTCAAATGAAAGGCTATGTAGCCGCTAGAAACATGGATATGAATTTAACTCCAATATAAAAATTATTGACTGAAAAGTAAACATGATCGGGGCTGAAGAGTGGAAAAAGGTTTACGATCATGCAATAAAATGTGAGAATGAATATCGAAAAATTTAATGCAGTGTAGACAATTACATTGATAGACTAGTGATAAATACGGCTGATAGTGACAATGATATTGATCTTAATGAGATCACAGATGGTGAAATGGCAGGAATTGAGAATTTTTCTGATTAAAACAAAATATAAACATATTTTTTGTTCTTTTTGCTTATTTCATTTTTCCCTGACTTAAAAACAGAAATTAATTATTTTATTTACACTATAAACATACTACTAAGTAGAAGTAATAACATGACATATATTTACGAAATAAAAATTCTTCGCTCAAAGGATAAAACAGAAATTCAATTACATTACAGTGCTTCTATTTTCTTAATGTCTCTCGGCAAACTTTGTCAGTCGTCAAATAAGTATTCATTTTAGTTGCATACCTAATTGTCGAAAATAAGAACCTCCACATTTTTGGAAGTCGGTTGAAGATTTATTTTATTTTGTTTTCATTTTTATTAATTTCGTTGGTATACTATACATGTTGAAAAGGAGTATATATTATTTAAAAAGGAAGTAGTATTACAGCTCTATATAGTTCACGCGGAAATCAAAACAAAACAATAAAGTATTTAGTTCTGAATTCAAATTCTGATAAATGATAAATCTAATAATTGATGGACATGGATATTGGCATTCGTTTGTATTTGGAAATGCGATTATTGCCAATGTGCAATATTTATTGCCGGGTACTGTAAACAAGAACTAAATCTGGGATTATTTATTATTTGTATGTAACATGGTCGCTTTGGTATGTCTTATTTGTATAACTATTACAAATATTTCTATTCTGTTCTTTTAGCTATCATTATACACATATATTTGTGCCAATAAAAGTAAAAATACATATCTTTTAGTTGGGTTCGCAAAAGGCAATAGCATTCACTCCAGAGGATACGGTCAGTGAACTTGAAGACCTACCTGACGATTTTTATGAGCTTTCCATTGAAGAAGTACGCAAACTCTACCATGACTTGCATAAGCAAAGACTACAAATAGAGAATGCACCACTACTCACTAGTGATAAACGGCAGGACATTGAAAATAATGTAAGAGTATTAACATAGAAAGTTTAACATAGCATATGTTGTATATATTAGCGCAGAAGACAGAACGGAACAGTTAGACATGGCCCAAGCGCGCCGGCGGGTTGGGAATGTCGACGGTTTCCAGTACTATAGAGTCCAAAGGTCGAACTGTTCCGTTATGGCTGAGCGCGTGTGTGTCATCCTGACGGTTTTATTTTCTTCCTGACTGTACATTGTTCTTGTATCATCGCGTAACTTTATACATACTTTATATGTAAATATGTTTTTTCTCAGGTCATAGATACTATATTTGAACACTGTGTTGTCAATGTAAGTTCTGGTTCATTTAGTTCATGAGTTACTTTCTTTCAGATGTTGCAAGAGAAAGAGAGTACATATAAGAATGTAGTAGTAAGAGTTCAGTTTCCTGATGGAATCATTCTACAAGGAGTCTTTGAAACTGCAAATACAATAAATGATGTCACCAACTTTATCAAAGAACATTTGCGTTCTCCAGATGCACCATTTCAAATATGTGAGTATTTAATTTCTGAAAATAATAACTGATTGTTATGATAAAAAAAGTACTCAACGCGTTTTTAATTTTAAATTACAGTTACGACACCATTTAAAGAAACTTTCGATCCAAATATGACACTGTTAGAAGCAAAGTTTGTGCCATGTGTTTTGTTACATTTTAAAAGAGATAATGATGAAATTGACGAACCATATTTAAAAGAAGAAATTTACTTGAATAAAACACCCAGTGACGCAGCCAGTATTTTAGCATCGAAATATAGGTAACTGCAGTTTTAATTAAGATCAAATTTGCAAACTGTCACTGGACGTGAAATTAGTACTCAGACTATTCGAAATTACATACATTTTAAAACTAAGTAATTTAATGTCAAGTTTAATTCAGTTATTAATTATTTAAGTTCAATATAATTTATATTAAAAGACATTTCCTGAGCTAATTTATTATGTAATGTGTTACAAGATCTACACAAATAAAGGGGCTTATATGTGGTTTCGGTAATGTTTACAAAAATGGGTTGAAGTCAATGAAATCATGGGATTTTTAATATACAAAGTTTAATTAGAGATCGGGCAATCATTTGAAATAGTGATGCAGTAAAATAAAATAAAAATAATATGGTTACTGTATTATCATATTATTTTTTTCCTTTTACGAACTGACCAATGTGAATAGCTTTTTCGTAAATAAATTCAAAGATGGGTAAAATTATTTCTTACCTTTGCTCTCGTGATTTTGTAAACTACTGCACTGTGTTTTTGATTAAAAGCCTAGAACTATTTGATTTTAATTGTGCTATTAAATTAAAGCTAATTACCCTGTACGAGAAAAAAAAATCATATTTGTTTTTTATTGTTCGTATTCTTAATCAGACACATATCTTAAGCATACATTTTTAATAAGGGCCCGATTTCAAATTACACCTTGCATATCCTATTGAAATACCGATAAAACACTTCTGTCTTTTGCAAAAGCAACATTACCAAATTATCTGTGATAACATAAATGTCCTTGTTATTGCAAGTATGTCAACACACTACTTTAAAAGCTAGCTCACCCTTATCTTATAAATAGCTAACTAAGTCGGTAAATCAAACTTAGATTTCCATTAAAATACATTATAAAATAGCTCATATTGAGGGAACTGTTTTGTCTCATATTGCAGAGCGCCAAGTAGAAGGAAAATTGGTGATCCTGAAGCTACTACTTCTGGGGCGTCAACATCTAAAAATAGTAAACTACCAAAGTGGTTTAAATTATAGATAGTTTTATGTATATTTAATGACTTTTTCTGGTATTACCTAAATTACTGCCCTCTTTTTTTACTGTAAAGAAAATATTTCACTAAAACTGTACAAAATAATTAAAATATGATTGTGAACAAGTTCATATACAATACAAGATGTTCACTTGTAGTTATGAATTCGAATGAATTTCGCGTCCAAATAGATGTCTTAAAAACTATGTAATATTTTTTTTCGAAGTTAGCTGTCACTAGAAATGAAGAAAGAACTGTATTGTATGCAGCATGTTTGTTATTTTAATTTTATCATATATTTTTATTAAATATAATTAATTTTATTGTCGTTTATAAATAAGTTACCTAATACAAGCTGGAAATCTTAGAGATACTGTGTAAATAGTGGTGTACCTACGCGTACTTTGAAATAGCGTGAATCTTGCCCCACGCCCAATTGGCGTTAGATCTTCTCAAGGGTGAGTCATTCAAAAGGGATTCGATGAATTGGGAGTTTTAAGGTCTGAAGGAATATTCCTGCCGGTGTCTGGTAAGAAAAAAGCCGCGATA
Source organism: Luffia ferchaultella (assembly GCA_949709985.1). Taxonomy (NCBI): domain Eukaryota; kingdom Metazoa; phylum Arthropoda; class Insecta; order Lepidoptera; family Psychidae; genus Luffia; species Luffia ferchaultella. The sequence continues at coordinate 10,060,980 of OX453252.1, read as the reverse complement.
GATCTGCGTAAGCTTTCATTATTTTATTTATTTCATTATAAACATAATAATGTCTGGGACATCCCACACAGCGCCATCTAGTTCTAAAGTAAGCATTATGCTTGTATTATGGGGAACTAGACAACTGATATACATACTTAAATATTTGTTTTTTTATAATATATACATATATACTTTTACACCCAGACACGGAATAAACGTGTTCACGCACACAAATATTTGTCCCGGGTGGGAATCGTACGAGCCTCCTATTGTCCAGCAGCGCGCACGCACGAATCGTGCGACCAGAGCCAGCCGCCCGCCGCCGTTGCCGCGTTCGAGTCAGCTAAGAATACGGTACGGTCAATACCATACAGTGCTAAAGGTCACTCCTACAGAACCCTTCAAGTTCCGTAGTGTTTCAATAAATATTTGTTAGCGAGGGGCCTTCTCGAGCCGTTTCGTATGTAATATAAGATAAGAATAAATATTGTATATGTTTCAACATTTTGTATTTATTATTCATTGCTCGCACCTCGACAGCACAGAATGTAGGCATGTCCTTTAGCTAAATTGATGCCTTTAGCACAGTCCTTGAACTAAATAGGTCTTTGTTCTGCTGCTGAGGAGTCGTCTTGGCAACCCTTTTCTTAGATCATTTATCTTAATGTAACGCACTCCTACTTTCTCGTTATTTTAGCTTAACTTTCCATTTCCTACCGTTACAAACTATATATATTTTGCACCCACACACGAAAGAAACGGGTATGTCCATGCACATATTATGACATGGTCAGGGATCGAATCTTTGCGACCTTTGTGCCTACAGTTGGCGTATTCGTTCACTAAACCAATCGATTACTTTGTCCAGTAGACTGAGTTTTGCGAGTCTTTTCGGATAATGTTTTTTGACATCTGGTCTTGAAAAACTTGGCCCGACTGCGAAAAGTTTCCACAAGGCAGTCATTCTTATTGCCTATAGTTGCGGGTAGTAGTGGAATGGTTTTTTTTTTACATAAAATAAAACACGTGGTGTAAATATTATAAACCTTTATTTTTTATTTAGAAAAACGTCAAATATCAAGTCGGTTCTCCAAAACAGACTTTCCGAATACAAAAAGAAGCGGCCACATTCGCCTAATCACGTTTATTAATACCTACCTACTTTTCATAGCTTGGGCATAGTCTAGTAATCCCCATACAGTCAGTCATCGGAGGCGTCTAAACAGAACAATCGTGCGGTGCAGTGGGGGGATGTATGTACCTACCGAACGGCTTAATGTGACGATGTTAGTCGTTCGAATTGTTCTGTTTTCGGTTCTATCTGATAGGGTTTACGCGTTCGGTCGATTATAAAATATTAAAAATGGTACGTACCTACCACTTGTGCGGTGACAAACTGTGGATCATCTTCGTATATGAACAAGTAGTTGAATTTTCACCAATTTCCACGGTCGGAAGAACGGTAGGATGTTTTAATATTTTTGTAATTTTAATGTTATTTCTAATTCGAATATTTTCGGGATGGACGACTCAACAAAATGGCGGCCGTGCTTTGTTTGTAATTCTTAGATATTGGTGTCAGGTAAGTTAATGAATGTAGCTCAGAAAATATTTTAAAACCGGCCAAGAGCAAGTCGGACTCGCGCACCGATTGCTTTCAAAATCGATATCTAAGGGTCCGTGTGCACTCCAGTGAAGAATCTGTGCTCAAAATTTTAAAAAGTGACCGCCATTTTGAACTTTTTTTTACTTGACCGATTGCTTGAATCACTTTTGCAATGGGGGGTCACTTTTTTCAATTTTGACTCCAGATTCGTCATTGGAGTCCACGCGGCCCTTATATATCGATTTTGAAAGCAATCGGCCCAGTAAATGAAAAGTTCAAAATGGGGGTCACTTTTTTCCAATTTTGACCACAGGTCCGTCATTGGGCTATACGCAGCCCTTATATATCGATTTTGAAAGCAATCAGTCCAGTAAATAAAAAGTTCGAAATGGGGGTCACTTTTTTCAAATTCTGATCAGATTCGAATTCATTTATGTTATTTAGTTAGTGCGGAATTTAGTATGAGCGCGCGCGCGGATATCAATCAATGATCTAAAACAACAAAGTGTAGTTCTTTAGTTCTGGTCAAATAATTTGCATCATATACAGTTAAACGCGTGACAGCTCTTACACACCCCAACGGCGGCTTTTTCGCCAACATCAAAGACGATAACTGGCTGTTTCATTAGACTGTGGCTTGTGTGTCCCCGAATATGTTTTCGGAAAGTTTTGTCAAGAGTGTAGAACAGGCTTCTATTAAATAGTCAATAAAAAAATAAAAATATGATACAATGAACAATCATGTTATTTAATCAATAGGTATCTACAGAACGCAAAGTGTGCGAACAAAAAGTAGTTACACAAGAGAGCATTTTGCAAACAATGAGGGCTTCTAAGCTTTTTTCTGTCTTTACCTACGCGGGGACTTGCAAACCCTAGTGAGTCAGCTTGCTATGTAGGAACGACTCAACTTGAACACACTCAACCATAGTAAAAATCTACCGCCGCCAGTATACAACGAAGTTCCACTCGCACATCTTTATGCGACCGCCCTGAGATATGACTACACAAAACTTTTCCAAAGCAACCAATAGGTCTAATCACTATTCACGGCGGTGCCGACGCGGCTCTGTCAAAGCGCCGCACGCTCCGCCCCGTCATGTCGCGTCGTCGAGCCGCGTAGGTATTGTAACGTGTTTGAAGTTACATCAAACGTGGGTTGTAAAGAGTAAGACTTAACCTGGAATCTCGGTGAATTCGTTGCAATGGCAGCGCGTCGGCTTTATGTCGCGTCCTTCCGGGTCGCATTTCTTCGTGTTCGTATTGTTTGAAGGTTATTTTTAATGTTCCGAGTTGATGTGAGTTGGGATCCCGATGTGTTTCATTGATTTATTTTTATAGCGAACTTGACCAGAGTGTGTATGGTCGCGACGCGAGCTGGCAGTAAAAGGTGATACAAGATTACCGTTCAGGATTGTGATTATGCTGTAGATTTAGTACCTAATTTGTACTATTTAATACCTTCCATCAAAAAATTTGTACCTGTCTACTTTCAAAAATATTTGAGTTTTATTACCGCCATTCTGAAGTCAGGTTGGCAATACATTTTCTAAATTACTTTTCATATTTAAAATTATATTTTGAGTTGTCAGATATTTAGTAGGTACCTATTATGTACCTTAACATATATAACATCCACATACCCAAGTCAAACCGTGAAGTGGTATTCGTCAATATAAAGTTTACGTCCATTATGACGTCAGGATGACGCCATTATCAAACTTAGGTCAGATTAGGCGCTCTTATGATTTAAAATTATTTGTCAAAACAAAATGTGTACCGGCATCCTGACGCCTAAAGTCTGTTTATTTTAACAAACGAGTACCGAAAATTTTAATTGCGTTGCTATTGGTTCATGTAATCAACATAAAGTCCGTTTCACACAAATGCTGTAGTTACATGCACATTCAGTTGAGGCATCGACTACCTGCGCGTTGCACGTGTTTTAGTGAGTGAACCAGACGATAATATTTGCGCGTGAGTCATGGCAGACATGTCTCCTGTACTTAAGCGTACTAAGCGCCCTTTGCAATCTACAGAAAAACAAATGATATACAATTTGTTTAAATTCTTTCAAGAATATCTGATTATAATAGTTCACATAAGGAAGGGCTATGTGGCAACAAATAACAAAAGTTATAAAATTGATGACGTTCGAACTCTTTTGTTACAAGGAGTAGCTAAAGTGGATAGACAAAAATGGTTGTCATGTGTCAATCACGTAATAACCAAGATCGAAACCAAAATGTACGCCAATTATATCTATACTATTACGATATTGTTTTATTGTCATTTAGTTATGAAAATAACACATAACGCGAACAGAACATTTTGTTACGAATATATTAAGTATGCAAATTTAAATCATAAAATATTAATTTAATTAAATAAGTAAATTTTAGGAGTATTCAATATGAACGGGCCTTAACAATTTCAAAACAAGAACAAAGGCGTTGGCCTCACCCCTAACAATGACCCATCTCACTCTGTCAATATCGGAAATGTGCGAGAGACATACTCAGTACTCGTTTGTTAAAAAAAACAGTCTATATGAAATTCTCAAACCTAACAAGAAATACGTAAAAGTGTTGATAAACAGGAATAGGAATTTAGTACCTAATTTGTACCTAACAAAAATAAATAACTTCAATAAGTATACAGTACTTTTATAAGTAGGTATATAGACAAATAAACGATAAGTTAGACCAAGAGCCCTGTTCAAGGACTGAATGATGGACTGTTTCTGGATTGCACAAATTTTGTTCCTAAAGTGGGTATAGCAAGGGATTAAGTTCATACGGGAGTTCCGCCATTAATTAAGTTAAAACCGTAGTTTCTATTTGTATTTTTTGTTTATAAATTCGTAGCAGGGTCAAATTTAAAAATGAGCCAAGTGTGTTTTAAACACAGTGAAAGTTTCCAGTCAGGATGAACATTCACGGTTAAAATTAAAACCAATTTTTGTTGAAACTGTTAAGTTACTGAACTTAAAAGGACTTTCCAAATCATAAGTTAAACGGAGACACACTTTTTAGGACTAATAATGCAAATCTCAACAACAACTGACAAAAATAAAAAAGTCATTTTGAAACTTATCTGTGACTTTTAAATGCCTAACTATAAGTATCCCACACGGTAATGTGCGCCGGAAATTTTTTTCGTCTCTTAGTTTTCATATGGCGACGACTTTTAAATGCCTAACTATAAGTATCCCACACGGTAATGTGCGCCGGAAATTTTTTTCGTCTCTTAGTTTTCATATGGCGACGACTTTTAAATGCCTAACTATAAGTATCCCACACGGTAATGTGCGCCGGAAATTTTTTTCGTCTCTTAGTTTTCATATGGCGACGACTTTTAAATGCCTAACTATAAGTATCCCACACGGTAATGTGCGCCGGAAATTTTTTTCGTCTCTTAGTTTTCATATGGCGACCTACCCCAAAAAAAATTTCATCAGTTTGCTAGACCATTGTATAGAGGTTTATAAATTGTATCTACTACATTTCATAGCATGTGATATCCAGTCAAATATGGCTGTAACACCCGAACATACAGACAGATGGACAGGATGGAATCATAAGGGTTCTGTTTATAGCAATTTGCCTACGGAATACCAAAAACCATGAAAGAGATCTTATTATCATTTTAATTAAAAATTGACACTCACTTACGCCACTCTTGAGATGGTAAATAAACAACTTTTCCTTCTCTCGCTTTACATGCATGGGAGACATTACAGAAGTTTTTTATTTTCAATATTTTAATACAGATCTTTATGGCAGATACAAATATTTATAAATGTGCTTCGACATACAAAAGTATATAAACTATTAGGGTTCTCAATCAGAATAAATGTTTGGTTTGCCAGTGTATTTAAAAAGGTATTTTGAGTTCAACATTAAAAAATATGATCTTGATGAGCTTGGAACATCCTGAGGATACTACAAGGTTTACAAACTTAAGTACAATTTTAAGTTATAATTTAATATAAGATGGTAATATCCCTAATTTGCATCTAGAAGGTCTGATTATTTCAGTCTTTAACTCAGTTTCTTTAGGTTTGACATCGTCAACATAATAACGTTGATCGTTATCATTTTCTTTTGCAGGTTCGGTATTTTCAGATTTCTCTGGCACCTTTTCTTTGACTGCTTTTTCAATCATTTTTGATTGAGTTTTAGACTGTTTTTTATATCTATTCAATCTATGCGAATAGGGACATTTTGATACTACACATTTCCCAGTAATTGCATACCTGGGACAAATGTTGATGTGACGTTTCATACACTGATCACCATTCTCACAATAACCTTTCAAAAAATCTAAACATATACTTGTTTTCTCACTTAATTTAACGTGAATATATGGACAATTATCTTTTGTGCATAAACCTTTTAAATAAAAGCTGCATGTTGGCATTTTCTTAGAAGTCAAATCGTGGGACAGTAAACAGTTGTCACTATGGCATAATCCTTGGAGAAACTTTCTACAAATTGATACATTTTTTTTATCGTGTACATATTTACATCCTTTATGTTCTTTCCGAATACACTTCCCATACTTGTTGAACAGAGGACATGGTATATTGTTTTTCTTTAGTTTGCCAATAACCTGATATTTAGTTTTTAAAATTTTTTGTTTCATAATATTATTAGTATTCAGTTTTCTTCTTATTTTTATAGAATTTTCAACTGAAACTAATTTCAGTTTATCTCTCGATTCAATATATTTTTTCTTTGGCTGATCATTAATTTTGTTTCCAATAGTTTTATGTTGAACAGGAACGTTTATTCTTCTTACTAATTTATATTGATTGGCATTTGATGTGCTGATTGCTTTATTTTGAAAAATCTTTATATTATTGCATATGTTACTTGTAATACTTGCTCCGCTCTCAAGAATATTCCTGACAGTATTTATGGGGGCTATTTTATATTTATTGATTACAATTGTGCTTTTGTGTTCCACACCACAACTGGGTTTTTTATTTTCATTAGTATTGTTTCTGACTAACTTGTATCGTGATTTTGATTTTGGCAGAATAGGTGGTACGATAGTACATTCTTTCTGGGAAGCATAATTAATTACATTTAGAGAATTTTCAACTGCATTGTTACAATTTTGGCTGGTTCCAACCACTTGGATAATAGGAGTATTTCTTTGACCAACAAATTTAGGATTGATATATATTTTTTTGTTGAGTGAATTGCTTCCATTGATTTGTTTCTGAGCAAATTGAGGGTAAAAATTAGGGTTGATATGCAACATTGGTTTTGGCACATTTAAGGAATTCTCTGAAATATTCAGCTTTTTAAAATTTGGATTTATATACATTTTATTATTGTTCACGCTCATTTTTCAGATGAATATGTTTCTTTACCTTTAATATTTTAAAGGAAACTGGTAAATTTTGTTACCGATCTTACAGTTAACTTTTTCAATCAAAAAACATTTCATTGATTTTTCATTAGGAAATGCTGCAGCAGTCAAATTATCTATTATTTTACTGATTTCCTCCTTTTTATTACCATGGGTCCAAAGAATGCTCATGTGGAATGAAGGTTCCTGTAATAAAATATGTAAATTTAAATTAATAAATGTTGTATTGCTAGTCGTTATGATCCATTGTAAAATCATGGTATCCATGGAAATGTATCTAGTGAAACTGACCTCTCCAGGAAAAGATTTGGTTGCAAACCAAAATTGACTATTTGTTGCTTTAACTTTCTAATAATCTGGTGAAAGTTTAGCCAGAACTGGCCATATTTTTCAACCTAATAAATAAGAATTTATGTGATTTGCATATTCTACACATGCTCGAGAAACATTGATTGTTTACATCCTTATGTTTTTACACATACCATGGCACCTATCTGCCTATACCACCCTGTATTTTTGCAATTCTTAATCGCACGCATCTCAAATTATGTCTAATGTCAATGAAAAACCTATCGGTGTTAGTTAACAGATTGAAATGGAAGATACAGTTTTGAAAATTGTTTTAATCTATTTATTTTTTAATATACGCAAGGGCGGCACATCTTAACGCACCCATATCCAGCTTCAGCAGGTGATAGTACTTACAGAGCTCATACACATGCTTTTAGTGAAGTGCAAAACAACACTGGGGTACTTCGTAAATTACGAGACAATGTACAAAAACGTGCTAGACTCTGGAGATGAATGGCTTAGATTTTGAACATCTGTTAAAGTAGGTTAATTTTTTTATGTGGTAAGTGGATTTTAACTCGATTTTTTAATGATTGTACATCAGTTGATTCAAATTTTTTAAATACACCTGATTGCGAAAGGAAAAACGACTGTTCAGTATTGTTAGTCAATTATCAAATGTACGAGTAGGTACACTGATCGAAATAGATTAGGTATGTATTCATTTTTTCAATTTCATTTATTTCGATTCAATTTTAATAATAGAAAATAACTAAAACAAGCCTTTTGCAATTTGACGGTCCTAAGCCCGATAAGTATGAAGGGAAAATTTGCAACTTAAGGAGCCGTATTTTTGAAACTAATTGATGTCATCAATTTGAATCTTCCCCTAAGCCTTGTCAAACCAAAGTTTTCAAGAGAGTTTTTTTACGACTGAGTAGGAGCCTTCTTAAATGAGATCATTCGATAATCATGAATTTTCAAAAATACGACGTGCTAGTGTTATCTATGGTGTTAGTACTGCGAGTGCAGAGCGAAAGGGCGGAGCTTGGGCGGGGCGTGTGCACGTGCACTGAACGAGGGCGGGGCGTGTGCACATGCACTGAATGAGGGCGGGGCGTGTGCACGTGCATTGGCGTCCTCGTAATGTGACTAGTAATATTGGTAGTTTTGGGAAAGGTTAACGTAGGCTTAACTGAAGATTTTTCTATTGAAAGATACTAAAAGGGAACAAGACGGCCAACGGATTTTTATCAAAGGTCATTATATTGAAGTTTGGCTGGTCATAAAAACCTCACCCTGTATAGATATATTTACACCCAGACATGGAACAAATAGGCATGGTCATGCACACAAATATTTGTCCCGGGCGGGAATCGAACCCACTACCCCAGGCTCTGCAATTAGAGGCTCTAACCACTTGGCCAACAGGTAAGTCATTATACATAATATAATCCCGCACAGCCCCATCTACTGATGGGGCTGTGTGAGATGCCCCAGGTATTATTATTAATCAAAATATCTGAATACTTACGCTATAGAATGTAGGCAAGCTGAAAGTCTGAAGAACTTTGTCAACTTTATCGGTGATGTTCAACAAATGCTTTTGACTATAGTATTTAGCTTCTAGTGATACAAATGTCCTGTTTTCTTCATCATTGCAGTACACTTTTATTGAATCAAATTCTAATTCAAAACTGAAAATCAGAATAAAAACATGTACGTAGAAATATATTTATAATGTAGACCATCATATCACAAAGTATTCAAAAATTACTATAAATAATTTATTTTAATTTCATTTCATAATATTCATACTGATCTAAAAAAGTTGGTGTCAGAAACGGTTTCAGCATCATGAATATAATCAGCTTGAATACCTACAGAAAATAGAAGATAAATAGCTACAATGTTCAGTTTATTTCAAAAACAAAAATTCTTTTCTAATCCAATCTGTCTGTATGAGAAAGTAATCCCTACATATTATAAAACAAAGGCCCCCGCCGCGTGTGTCTGTCTATCTATCTGAACGCGATAAACTCAAAAACTATCAAGCGAATTTTCATACAATTGTTGCCAATGGACGGAGTGATTCAAAAGAAAGGTTTGTGTGTATAATTAATTAATGTTTAGTGTAAATTATTAGTTGAAATATGACAATGATTGTTGAAAATATTGGGAAAAAATCAAGCTGACTGGGAGTTTTCATCGGTACCTAATCCCTTTGAGATATAACAAAACAATGTACGCATGGATTCTTTCTCTATTATAGGTCTACAAAAAAGTCCATGATGGCATATGCCTATCTTTTAAGGATAACATACTATACCCAATTTAATGTTAAAAAAATGGTCACATGTGGTATTTGGAAAGCTATTTAGACATACATATAAGCTTTAATCTTTATCAAACTAAATATGTTAGTCACATTAAGCATTTCATGCACATTATAAGTGCCCGTTAAACCATACAATTTAAATAAATATCTTAGAGGAGTTATCGCAAAATTAAAACTATCGCGCGATTCATGCAGTCCAATTGCATGTTGCCCTGTCACGTGTAACGTCTAGACATAACATATTCGTTTTGACCTATAATCATGCTGAAGTTATGTTGTATACAAAGAAATATAGTTTCTTTTTATGTATATATTCTTAATTTTTTCAAATATTTGCAGTATTGGAAATAAAATACATTAAAAATACTCCAAGTAGGATGAACATGTTACATTAAAATCTAAACCAATCGAATCCACATGCTCGAGGCAAAAAGTTGATACAACTTTATGGCAGAAAAAAATATAAGCATGTATGCTCTGCTACTTGTGCGAAGCTGGGGTGTCACTAGTTATTGTAATAATAATCTATTAGTATCTTAGAGTTGAGCTAAGTGGCAGTAGACCAGGTACATATACGAGGTGTTTGGATGAACATGGTCCAAATTTATATAGAGTGTAGAATTAACTGAACTAAACAAAAAGTGTCAAAAAAAATATGTGAAAAAAAAAATGAAACTTTAAAATTTTTTTTTTCTATTTGTGCCAGCTGTTCACTTGAAGCTTTTTCTTTCATTGGGTAAGTTCCACACGCTCTATAAGTTTGGACTACGTTCAGTCAAACATCCTGTATATAGTAGATGTTTCAAGTAACATTCATAATAATTAATTTGTGTTGGTGCTGGGTATACCTATAATTATATGTTATTGAACTAAGACAATCATTTACCTTTCAATATCTCTTAACGAATTTTGCAAAGACTCAGTAAAATTGTTTATCCAATGATATTTCAGCACAACAGTTTTCGATAAACTCACATGTAGACTGCTACACCTCTCAAATGAAGCGACCGATGTTACATTGGTTAAATTCTTTATAACTTTGTTCACGTCACCAATGTCTGGATCTATAAATTATAATTATTTTACAAATAACCAAAATTAATATGTTTATGGATTTCATTGTTCTTCTCTATTCCTTGTCATGCCAAGAGTGCATTTGTGTCACATATTGTTTTCATACTATATATAATTTAGTGTTAGCAAATTGGGGGTCTTATTTTCTCAATTTATTAACATTACAGCATGCATAACAGATATGTATTTTCAAGTCCATTATTAAACTGTTTATTTGAACAACTAGCACAACATATGTGATTGCATCATCTTTTCAATGTAATCTAAACAGAGGCTGTATAAATAAAAATTTACGAAGAAAATGACACCAACATTCACTATAGCATATGCAACATTTCGATCATTCTGTCCAACTACCTAACACTAGTTTCCTGGTGAAACAGCTGTCTCCACTCTCACTATTTTGGTTCAAGTTAGATTCATAGTTTGAACTGTTATTGCACACTCACTACAATATGTTGATGTCAAATTTTTTTACTTTAAGATTCTACAAATAATCTTATTAAGTTTTTTATCTAATAATTTGAATGTATTTTCATATCATTGTGCATTTTTTGGAGTTTTTTAAGCAAAGACAAGATTATATAATAGGATTACAGCACTTATATTACACTAAGACATTTTTAGTACCCTTCAAACTCAAAACACTTGAAGCTAACATGAAATGGCTAGCCGCTCTTCTAATTAATAAATCTGAACTATCTAGGTTTGATACATAAACAAATGTTTAAAAGAAATTTGGTCAAGGTAGGTTGCTTTTCCACCATTTACAATCAATAGGAACCTAGGTAGGTTAAGTAATTTAAAAAAAAATACAATAAAAACTGTATATATGGGCACTCTACCTACTGTTCCAACAATAATAATTGATGGTTCCAACTTACTAGAAAGATAAAAGCTGTCAAGCGCCATGCAAACAAATTTTCACTTGTTACTAAAGTTAGGTTGAGAAATTCTTACTTAGTACTAAAGTTAGGTTAAAAAATTATTAACGTACTTACTGTTTTCAATTTATTTTAACGTCAAAGTCTATTCTTTCTTTCAATAGTTGACCTTTTGATTATGGTATGGTATGTTGGTGGTATTGAGTATTTTTTATTTTGGTGTTTTTCACATTTCCATAATTCTAAAATAGTGAAAGTTAGTTTCGGGTCCCCAACCCACCATTACCAATATTATTATTAAAACTTCTAGGGTGGTAGTTGTGGAAAGCCTTACCCATAAAAATATGAATAGTTTATGAAATACATGTCTGTAAGAAAACTATATTAGTTGTTGGCATAGCGAGGTAGAAAATTAACCACTTAGTAATTGGTGCTCAAAGGGTTTAAATTATTATTAATGTTCTAAAATGATTAAAAAATATACTCTAGTTATTTTAAAACAAATTATTTACAGTCTATATAGATAAGTGAAGCCCAGTTGCCTCTAATGTGTGGAAATGATCTGATACGTCCACCATGCAGCTCAGGGTCATCAATATGATTTTCCAGCAAACTTGTAACATGTACCCCACTCAGATTTGGTGCAGGCAATTTTTCTCTGAAACACATTAGATCAGGTTCAAGGTCAATCAGAAAGTACTACATTTTACTTAATGTTTTAGATAGACCCATGCTCATATGGTTACATTCAATTATTATTAAACATACCTACCTAGACTTTGTACAAATACGTTGTAAACGGTCACTATCATCATCAGAATCTGATGCGTATTCACATATTGAAGCTAATGCAGACATAACATAGGTACAGAATATTTCGAATGATTTAGGTACTCACAGCGATGTTGAAACCATGTAACATCGACCTTTGTAAAGAATAGATAGTAGCCTTTTGTAAATAAAATAAATTAAGTATATACGAAATAACTTTAATTAAGTATATACGAAATAACTTTAAATAAGTGCTTAGGTCGTAATTACTGGTAATTACTAGGGATGCAACGATATATCGAAATATCGATATTATCGATATTATACGCATAGAAATATCGATATTTATATCGATATTTAAAAGTATGATATATCGAACATCGATATTTACCTGATTCCGATATTTATATCGATTTATATATATCAAAATTAAAAACGTCTTGCATCGTTAAATGAATTCTGATGTCGAGAAACCTTTATAGAAAGTCTATTTCATTGCAAAATTTATTATTAAACGAAACTTTACTCTCAAAGACGGGTATTTCTACGACCTACACAAAAGAGGGTTGCACTAATCTTATTTGAAAAATATGCACTGAAAATTTTATGTTTTTAGTACAAGATGTGTATGTATATAACTGTTTTTTTTTTCAATAATCCTAAGATAATTGTTTTAAAACACGTAATTTTTAAATTATTTAAACTGTTAAATCATACGTTTTCATGGTATCCGGTAGGCGCGACCACGTTATTTTATATTGAAAGTCAGACAATATAAAAACACCTATAAAAAATTTTAGTTTTATACCACCTATTATTTAACTTTATAATGTTTTATAGGTATATTCGTGTTTTACTCGTTTCTGACGTGTCTTTACCACTTAATTGTTACTACATATTTCTTGAATACATGAACATAATGAGTGCACTATGGCTTAATAGTTGTAAAATACATCTATTATCCATAATGTAGTCCATATAGCCTGTTATCTAAAAGTTTTTACGAAATTGCTAAGTATCCGATTTCAGAGAAATACCCACATGTAAATTTTTTTTTTCGCTTTCACTTTTTATGTACGGGAGGCATTGTAAAATTATTTTTTTTATATCGATATATATCGATATTATCGGCTTAAAATGGTCGATATATCGAATATCGATATTCTCAAGCTTTCGATATTTATATCGATATAAATATCGATATTAAATATTTTGTGCATCCCTAGTAATTACGTATAATTATTTACTGATCTAATTTTTTGATATAATTTTGTGATTGTGTGTTATTATTATTATTATTATTATTATTATTAAAATTGCACTCATCTATCCACTCCACAGAACAATAACCAATACAGCATAGACAGCATCTATCATTCACTGTCATTCACCTCACCAGTCATTCACTATCGATGATATGACATGATATCTAGTGTGACCGTTTTATAAATTTATTTATGCACCAACAAATTGTGCTACCAGTACTAAAAAATATTAACATATGAATTTAATTTTAATAATACTAAACTTCTATTACGTTTTTCATGATGTATTTTAAAAAATATTCTAAATTGAAAAACACTTTTGATTGATAAAATTTATTAGCAAAGCAACTGTTTAACCATTATTACTTAATTTTTTATTCTTTAGTATCTCAAGTGAAAACTCAAATAAAAGATATATTATACCTTGTTTAACATGTAGGTATCTGAAAAAATATGGTTTGATAAAAAAAACTATTTCTATATTTATTTTTGATTATATTTACTATCTTGAGAAAAAATTGTTCACATTGAGCATTAGAAATAAGTAGGTACACACATTGAAACAATTTGACAAAACTGACAAAATTTTACGTAAGAAATTGGCTGATAATTTTAATACTAGTTAACTTGCTTCAAAGACGTTCTTCGACAATTAATTGTTTTGCATATAATTTGATAATTTGGCAACAATATTAGGGATGTTTCCTTTCACTGCATTTGTCTTTAGTCAACGAATTAGAGTACTACCCAAAGAAAGAATACCTTTTCAGAGTTTTATTCAAATTCAACTTTTTATTTTAGTTCACATTTACGATTTATTGTAAAGAAAATTTTATTTTGCGTAAACCCATCCAGGCAAAACCTTTATAGGCAAAATACACGTCACAGAACTCGCAGATGAAAACACACTAAACTTATTCAACTAATAAGAGTACTTAGCAGTATTCGCAGTATTTTTAGCATGGCGTAGGATTTCGGGAGAATACGTTTGACAACTATTAATTCACAGCCACAGACCAGTCAACCTATAGACCACGCTTTAATAAACGTCAGTACGAAAACGAAACCGCCAAAAAGTGGCGGGGTGCGGGGAGAGGTCGGCTAGTTTTCATTGGCTCGTTCAAAATTGACAATTTAATGGCTTCCGACCTGCTTGCAACTGACGGCTCACTCACTAGTGACGTAGTTATGTAATGTCACTACATAGCCTTGGCGAATGCTACTCCCTGTCAAAGCGTGGTCTATAAGGTTGACTTGTCTGTGTTCACAGCTATTCATTCAGTCTCATGTAAAGAGATTGTCACGAAAGTACTAAAGATATAATAAAATTATTAAAGTTTTATAAATTTTATACTAAACTTTGGAAATGCACCAAAATTAGACAAATGTGACCCTGTAGAGCCTCGAATACGCGAATTTAGTAGTAAGAATATCTAAAACGGTCACACTGATGACAACGCTAATGAGTCATTTGCGCATCATTTGCGTGAATTGTGATTGTGATGCACAACACAACAAGGACCTCTATCATCTTTAACATCCTATGATATCCTCTAAGCTCCTTTGCAAGGACCTTAGGCGCAAGAATCTGCCAACACGGCCTGGACACTTACAACTCGTTTCCACCAAGTATAATACACTGTATGATACAGTGATACATTATGGATATGACAGTATAATACTGTGTATTATAATACTTGGTGGAAACGAGGTGTTTTCCTGTTGACGCTGTGGCGCTTTTTTTTTAAATAGAAGGCTTATTTCTCTTTGAATACTGAATACTCATCTTCCTTATTAAGTGACCCTGTGCCAACGATCACGCATCAGCTTGTAATCAATGCCATAGCGCTCGGATACTATCGATAGTCACCACTATCGATAGCTTCTAATAGTTTTGGCTTCCACTGGCGATACTATAGATCATTTAATTTAATTTTTGTTTTTTATAAATTGATAAATAAAAAATCATGGACCAAAAAAATTCCAAGATTGAATATTACTCCGGTAATTCCCCAACTGTAGTAATTGATTTCACTCCTCCACAGCCTATAATATTATGTAAAAGTCTCAATCATATAGGCCTGAATCACTTGCCATAGACTGATTTCGATTATTAATGAATACAATGTATTTGATATAAATACAATGGTATTGGAGTACTATAATAATAAAAATAAATTTACAAACACTATATGTAGGTATTAAAAGCAAAGATTGAAACCTTCCAAGAACAACAATTCGGAACAAGTGTTTGTGGTTCAATTTTATTTATACTTTTATAAGTATTTTTTCTTCTATAGATCCTTCTCACCTATTTTTATGCGATAGTATCGATTTTATGTGTAACTATCGATAGTATTCGATAGTTAGAAACTATCGATAATATCTGAGCACTACAATGTCAGTTGTTTGTTTGTTGATGGTTTGTTGTTTGTCATGTCACTACGTATTTTTTATTTTTGGACGTTTGACAATACACACGTCAAAATTCCCCAAATTCTGGTTTTAGTTGCCAGTATATAACCATATATTAAAACATCCTTTTTAAATGTAACTGAAAATTGTAAGAACTTTGTAAAATTAAACGTAATAACTTTCAAAAATACTATTATTATCACCTGAACACCTACACATATTACAAACTAGAAGTCACGGAAAACAGATATTAAACGAGTAGTCGTATTTATAAAATTCGATTATGAACATAGACATATATATACTAGCGTAGGAGACCAACTGACATCTAAACATCGCATGACCGAAACGGAAATGAGTATGTGTGCAAAATTCACATGTGGTTGAGCCAGTTTTAGTGATGTGCATGGGTGTTTTTTATATTATCGATAGCACGTAGTACTTTCATGATAATGTGTCGTTGAAATTACCGCGATATCATAAGTCGAAATCGGCAATCCTATTTATTATTTTGAATCTGCTATACTACATAATTTTTGTTTTGAGTTACTTTTCCTAACTTTTAGTTTTTTAAAATGACAAATCATCAATCAGTCAATTCAAATGCCATTTCCTTTACTCCAATAAATATTTTTTTTTGTTAACAGTTGATAATAAAAAATTTGCAGAAGTAAAGAAAGCATTAACATCATTATGGAAATGTTAATATTTAGTTGAATACAAGCCAAGTAATAAATAAAACAATATAAATAAACGATTTTTATTTTTAATTACAATACGTCACGTTGCAACGCATAACAACAAAATTTTAACTCTTTGTAAACAAAAAAATGAGAATGTACAAAACAAAAACATTTACAATAGAGAAGTTCATGATGTTCAAAATATACAATTTAACTCGATAGAATTGAAAGATAAACCAAAACTAATAAAACAGTGAAAGTTTTTTTTAAATTCGTCAATAAATGACTGAGAAATAAATTATTGATATTTATTAATTTGACGACCGCTTAGCCTAGTGGGTAGCGACCCTGCCTACGAAGCTGGAGGTCCCGGGTTCGAATCCCAGGTCGGGTCAGTATTTATATGATGAATATCGATACTGGTACCGGGTCTTGGTTGTTATATGTATGTGATGTCTTCGCTTGGTACGCAAAACAGAAGCTAATGCTTAGTTTGGGGCCACGACGTTGTAATGTGCACGTTATTATTATTATTATGTATTTTCGTGCGGTTTGACTGGTGGATTCTTACTGCCCATGACGTCACATTGTCTACTCGATTGAGTGTCGCGTCATCTCACTGCACCACAAATTATGCCTTGGATGCCTTGGACTAGTCTATAATATCTTTTGTTTCTTTGTGTAATAGGTAATTAAGTTTTATTTGAATATAAAGGAACAAGTTTTTGTAAAAGACAAAGTGATAATTTACCTAAAATTGATATTTTCACTGTGATGGACTTTTCTTCAAATCCATTTTATATTAGTGCTGAAATAAAAGTTTAGGCTCTAAAGTTGAAGGTCCTGGTGATATATCCCGGTAAACGTACGCTGACACCGATCGCTTGGTCTTCAGATTGACCTGTACAGAAATTACAGTTGGCATAAATGCTCTGACTTTAGATATTAAGTATTATTAGTATATTACTTAATATACTTAGTAAGCACATATGAAAAAAAAAGAAACCCCTAACGGCACAAATTCAGTAGGTATAGATCCTTTCTTCAAAAGTCGTCGGTGATTTAGTTAGACAAAACAGTTATCCGTAAAATGTCTACTGCAAACCAAAGAATGTTTTCGAGGAGTCCCACCTGTTCTATTTAACATTTTTTTCCATTGTTCTATGCTAACCATGTTTACAGGAAACCTGGATATTATGAAATAGTCATCATTATCAGGAAGCATTTTTTAACACCGCAGTTTCTTGGAGGAAAATGAGGTTAAACTATTGTATACAGTAGTTTTGTCATTCAAAGTTAAATTATTTACGACGTTCATAATCAGAGAACAGATAGAACGTCAGACTTTAAATCATAAATAAATAACGATTAAAATTAAATAGAGCATCAGATTTTAAATCTTAAATAAATAACGATTAAAATTAATTGTGTATATATCTTATATTTTCATTTGAAAAAGTCTTGTATTTACATATATACCCTATGTGTAGTATATATGTATCGATGTCATACTTTCCCTTACAATGTGCTGCCAGGCTAAATAAACCTCACAATATGTTTAAAAACAGTTAACGACATCATTCCAGTGGAACAGGTGCAATTAGGTAATATCAAATTTACAAAATATTTATATTTGAAAATATCGACATATCGATACATTTTGTGCAATCCCTATGCTTCATTGTTTGATTGTAATTTTACACAATATTTTTGTATCGTACACATAATTGTTTAAAATAACAAATTATTTACAAAATAAAGTATTTACCGTATACTACTGATGTACAACCAAGTAAATTTAGGATTGCTTTTTATAAAAATAAGCATTAAGATAACAGTATGTTATTGGCAGTACTTACCGGTGAAATGTCTCTTTATTTAGATTATTAACATATGTTACAGTGCAATTTAAAACTGAACACTACACCATTTTTATCACAAGAATTAATTTTTGTAGAATTCAAAACGATTAAAACACAAAATAGAAAACAAAGCTGGACCTTATTTTGACAAGTGAGTAAAGAAGACTAAATGTGTTCAAAGAGGTTTTATGTCAGATTTTCTTGCATTTCTTTCTCGCATGTAGGATTTCCGCAAAGAGCTGGATGTCATTCGCACACTGTGTTCCTCTCTTACGCTAGTATATATACCTTTATGATTATGAACCTACTAGATGAAATGTTTTTTTCTAATGGCAAGCGTTAGAAAGAGACAAACTGACTCTCCGTGAGAGTCATTTTGCCTCCTTACAATTTACAATCTGAAGTGAACCTTATATATAATACAAAGGTTTCATTTTTGTATTGACTGAACCTAAGTTAGAACCAGTAGTAACTTCGATAGGTTTGTCAAACATTGTAACATTGTCAAGTGTCAAGCAAGTCCAGTTGAGTTTGTTGAGTCCAGTCAGAGTCCAGTCAAGGCAATGTCACGAGTCACAGGTCAATGTTTATTTTCACGAATGCAATCATATCTTATCATCAAATAATGTTATCTTATCTGTGAATGTTATCACCGAAGCATGTGCAGCTTAAACCTCTTAAGAATTGTATTTACTACTTGGTGTTCGTCACATATTAATACATACCATAAAACTTTATTATGTCGCATTTCTTGAAAATGTTGTCTCTAACTTCAAATATTACTGTAAGTTCTAATAAATTAAGTAGTATCTGTATTAGTAATCGTTTGAAAGGAAAAGTAGCTATTGTCACTGCTTCCACAGATGGGTTAGTATTTACTTTAACCTATAACTGAACTTTGTACCTTTGCATGGTAAGAACATTAATAAAATAAAGTTAAATTAGATAAAAATATAAATTACATCAAGTTAAATTAGATAAAAATATAATTTACATCAAACTGTGCAGTGAATGAATATTAATGTTTACAGAATAGGATATGCTATAGCTGAAAGGCTTGGCTCTGAGGGCGCATCAGTAGTAGTTAGTAGTAGGAAAGAAGCCAATGTCACCAAGGCTGTGGAAACTCTACGAGCTCAAGGATTTACAGTAGAAGGTGTAGTTTGTCATGTGGGAAAAGAAGATCAAAGAAAAAAACTTTTTGAAACAGTATGTACTTATGCATCATTTCTTAAAATTTGTTAAGTAAATTTTTTACATAGTGTTCTAGGAATATAATTTCTATATTTTTCTATAAATATATTTAGGATTAAACATAAACAATTATTTAAAATATTATCTTGAAAAAATATATATTTCATTAAATGGTGGCACAGCTGTTTAATACAAGAAAAAATTCTAAAAATTATTCTCACAAATATATTTTTGCATTGAATGCATACTTTAAAAAATTAGCCCTTCCAAAAAATAGAAACTAATTCGATATGATGCGACGCGAAGACAACAAAACGTCACAGATGATCGCTTGTGGGCGTTTGGGGTATACTTATCCGTCCAGCTTTGAATCCGCGCCAACCGGACGTAAACTTCCGGTTGCCACTCTATATCACGTGAATATACTAAGGAATGTGTACTGATATTTTTATGGTGATCAATAAGGGACAAAACCGAATTGGCCAACCTCAATTTTGTGCCATCTTGTCTGAAGGATGGGTTATCAAAACCAGCTGGTATAAAAATGTATACAAAAATACAATTCGGTCAATAGAGGTTTATAGTCAACTATTTATAAATTGATAGATTGGTTAAGTTTGTTTGTGTCCTTGCAAAGAACGAGAACAAAAGTATTCCTTTGTACACTACTCCTATTTATTTTTTAATACAGACTTCTCATAGCTCAACACACTTTATCAAACACTTTTCTTACTTTTACACTACATTGAAGAATTAAAAGCCAGTGTATTGAATATTTTTCGTAACATACATCATCGTTTGTTGTAGAAAGCCACAGATCGAAATTGAAATGAAATAAATTTCATGATTGAAATTGAACCACTGTGTGAATGTTGATTTTTTTAGTTATGATATCATGAAAATTGTAATTAACACATGTAAATGTAAAGTCTATTTTACAGGCTACCAGTAAATTTGGAGGCTTAGATATTTTGGTTTCTAATGCTGCTGTGAATCCTGCAGTGTCACCAATTTTAGAGGTATGTATGAAGTTGCTTCATAATCATTGCCGATTATGACTTTGTTGATAATAGACATGAACACATATTTTTGAACATTGTAAAAGCTCAAATTAAACACTTAAAATCCATTATTAATGAAATTCTAGATTCTTCGTGCATTCACTTTTCTCCTTTTATTGAATCCATTTTCACAGTCCACGATATCAGTCTCACTAGTTGTTTATATTCATTCTATTTTTAATCTCACATGTATGTTTTTGGTAAAGCTTAAAATAAAATACTTTCAGCATAGAATCTAATATGAAGTCTTAATATTAGATCCTTACATATGAATTGGCGTTATATATGAAAAAAAAAATACAAAATTGACATCATACTATATCAATCGCAGCATTTACCATTGTTATCTATGCACTTTTGCTATTTTATAAGTAGTTCATTGATTCCTTTATTGAAAAAATTGTGGGCGCGAGAATCAACAAAATCTTTGAAGGCGGTTTGGACTGCCTTATCAGAATTGTTTTGTTAATACGCTTATATTAGTTCCACCTGTTTGTTCGTTTGTTTGTTGGTTTGTTTGCTTGTTTGTTTATAATATGTAATTGAATCTAATGTAATGGAATGGAATTAGAAGAATAAAAATGTAAACAAAACTCTCCGTAGAAATTAGTATAAATGGGGCTTCTAAACGCGCTACTCAAATGAGACAACGCCGCGATTACGCAACTTAAATTCAGTGTCAAATTGACGCATCAGCATGCCTGGTAGGTAGTGGTATTCCTATGTAAAACTTCAATCTTAATTAAGTATTATTTTTGTGGGAACTGAACATTTTGACTTATTGAACCGTATGAAGTAAGCCCAACAAAAGGTAACTGCTGTAAATCGTTGATGAATTCCCTCGACTGTCTATGGTCTCCATCATCAGACCTGTAATGGCACTTATAAATCATATGGGTGCAAAATTCTCATCAATAAAAATGAATTAAGTCCAAATACCAGGTAATTACTGTAAATCGTTGAGGGGTTCCCTCGACTATGTAGGTCTCCATCATCAGACCTGTAATGGCACTTGTAATCCATATGGGTGCAAAGTTTCTCATCAATAGAAATGAATCAAGTCCAAATACCAGGTAATTGCTGTAAATCATTGATTCCCTTGATTGAGTTCCCTCGACTGTATTTCAGCTCCATCATCAGATCGACTCCCGACCTTCATTAAATAGTACTAATAGTAGTATTTTATAAAAATACTTAAAATACGATTTTCGAAGTTTACCCTCGATTTCTCTGGGATGCCATCATCAGATCCTAGTTTCTTTATCATGATACCACTCCTGGAATATCTCCTTTCCAACAAAAAAAAAACATTCAAATTGATTCACAAACAACAATGTTATCCCTGAAAAACATATACGGTCGAATTGAGAAATCTCCTTCTTTTTTGAAGTCATTTAAAAATATGTGTTATTTTAGTGTCAAGATAAAAATAATTGGATTATATGTCTATACCGTAGGTAATTTTCGCATACTTTGTTATCACTGAGTGTGATTTTTGTCTGATATTTATCAATCACAAAATATAACTTTGTAAATACAGCAAGGAATTTGTCGAACAACATGACCAGTTGGTTTTTATAAATTATTATTAAACACCTGTGCAAAAATTTACTATGTATTTATTCCAAAAGGCGGTAGACAAGATCATTGCAGGAGTATATTTGTTGAACAAAAAATATTTTGAAGTTCTTACTATACAAGTAGATTTATTACCAATATACACAAACTAAAAATGAACCCAAATTCATTAAAAATAAAGGCTTGTACCAAATTAAAAACTAAAAAGTTCTTATTAAATTTCTTGCGAATTTACTAAAATGTAGTATGTATTCATCGTAAAATAAAATACAATGAATTCATCATATTTCGTACATGAGGCCTGGGAAATGGAGCACTTAGGAAAATTGTTGCAGAGGAAAATTATGATAGATCTGCCAAAATTAATCACATTGTTTCAATTATCATATTGTTACGAACGGACAGAGTAATGACCGCCATCTAGCGTCCACCAGTAAAACCCTTTGTAGAAGGGTTTTACAACAAGGACAACACGAAACCCCTACTCAATACTAGATGGCGTTAAAGGAAAGAATGTTCGATTACGTTCGTGCGAGTGGAGTAATTTCTAGAAAGTTCTCGAGACTCGTTCCGACCCATATAAATACCCGCAGGAAGGCTAGTGAGCCAGTTCAGTTTTGGGCTACTTTCGACGCGACTTCGAAGCGAAACTTGTGATACAAGTGAAACCTACGACTTGGCTACGACCTAGGAACATCGTTAGTGCTTAGTGTTTGGACTTAGTACTTTGTGTTGGACCTAGTGTTAGTGAATAAAGTCTTTAAAAGAGTCAGCAGGTCTTTTTCTCCAAATTCGACGAACCCTAACACGTAACAATATATTAATTAGTTTTAGGAATGGTTTCTGTACTGAGAACATAGACTGAGAACTATATTACCATTATAATATTTTGATGTGCTCAACAAATGGCATGAAAAAATATTATGCAGAATTCTTTTTTCTATTTATAGACAGATGAATCTGTGTGGGACAAACTATTTGAAGTGAATGTAAAAAATTCTTGGCAATTGGCTAAAGAAGCCTATCCAGTACTTCAAAAAAGGGGAGGAGGCAGTATAGTTTTCATATCATCTATAGCAGGATACCAACCTTCGGAGGTGAGTAGCACATTGAGACTATGATCAATTTGTTAGCAAATTCTTTCAACTATTTATGTTACTGAGTAAAAAGGTAAGAAAAATGTTTTGCTGATTACAAAACAGATAATCCAAACGATTAAAAAAATCATATGGTAGAAACAAGACAAAGTAGCATATTGGCATGGAGGGCAATACTTTGTCATAAAACTTTGAAAAGTCCTTTGTGCATACTTTTGTTTCTCGAATAGGAAATTGAATTCGATGAAATCGAATCGAATGGGTTCCACTATCTGGTACAAATTTTTGCATCAGCTATCACTCAGTTAGATAAATAAAATTTTCACATTTTCAAATATTAAAAGGGTTGTAACATTTTCGTACCCCCATCTATTGTTTTTTAATTGTCCCCACTGATGTAACATACTTTATTAGATTGGTGATATTTTTACTAACAAAAAATATTTTATGATAAAATATCATAATGTCACATAACCGTGATATTTGAATATAATGTTAATGTGACAATTCTCTTTTTAGGTAAGTAGTAATAATTTTTTAATATTATCTCTGTAGGTATAGCCCTTAAGAAAAAAAATTAATATTTTCAAATGATTCCGTAATGTGTCACTTTAGGATATTTTGTCTAATAACATTTTTGAATAATAAGTATCTATTATAGAATCATAAAATTTGCACCAGTGGCCTTGTTTAAAAAAAAATGTCAATATTCTAAAGTTCTGTTTATATTTTGTTTTCAGCCATTAGGACCATACAGTGTGACCAAAACTACTCTGTTAGGCTTAACAAAAGCTATTGCTAATGAAGTAGTTCACGAAAACATTCGAGTTAATTGTGTTGCACCAGGCATCGTCGCCACGAAATTCGCGGCAGCTGTAAGTACCAGCACTTTTGTTCAGCGTTTTAATTTCAAAGGCTAGCTTCTGTCTATGTCAAAAGAATTTGTTTCCCGGAAATAAAATTTCTCTGGTTTCATCACAATACAACATTGCGACCGTTGTATGTTTCTCTCAACCTATATGAGAGAAACACATGTATAGTTCGTCTCAAACTTTATGGCGGATCGGAATACAACGCTATAAGCGTGCTTGCGCAGGTACAGTCATATATCCCTCGCACCACTGCGTACCGCTACGCCTAAAACGTATTAATGCGACGCGACTTCTGCCTATGTTCACGTCCGCCATAAAGTTTGATTGAAACTGTACCAGATAAAGAAGCCCATATACGGGACTGCAAATATTCTTAAGCTCTTTACACTATGTCCTATGGTGGTGGAGAGTACACATGTCGTTTTAGAAAATGCAACTCATTCTAGTTTCAAAAACCTAATCAAAGGACGTCTAATTACATTTTCATATGACAATTTGTGCCTTACCTACACTTTATCATAATATAGCTCCTGATCTATACAAAATAGTTACGAATTACGAAATACCTAAAAATTCTACGTTTTGAATAATTATAAAAAGTCTAAAATAATAAGTAATGAATGCATTGAGTGAAAACTCTTTTATTTTTTAAACTTTTAAAATGATGCGTTTTTAAGATTTTAACCCTGTTTTACTTACCAACCAAGTTAACCAAGCCCCCCCTCCTCACCCTGGGGGAGGCCTAAGCCCCTGCAGTGGGGTAAAAATGGGCTGATGATGATGATGATGATGATGAACCCTGTTTTGATGTGAGAACATCTAACACCTCATGTTCATAGAAAAATATTGATCTCAGTCTGTAGCAGTTACTCGATAGATTTGGGCAATATGTTAAATGTAAATTTAAATGTATGTAGGGTTAGGTTAGTTTGAGAGACAGAATAAGGAATAGTGTGATAAGAGAACGGTGTGATATGGAAGAAGAAGTAGTGACAAAAATTGAAAAAGGAATGCTGTGGCGGTTTGGGCATTTGTAGAGGATGGATGAAAGAAGACTGTCGAAAGAAATTTACTGTGCGGAGGTGAATGGTAGGATCGGAAAGGGTCGCCCTAGATGAACGTGCAGGAACCAGATTGGGAACATACTGGAAAAGGGGCAAGTCCAGAGCATCCGGGAGTATCCGGAGTAGCCGGAGAGCGTGCATGAGAAGAGTGATGAGTGTCGATGAGTCGAAAGAGGTATGCCAGGATCGCACTAAGTGGAAATCTGTAGTCTCTGCCTACCCCAATGAAAAGCAGGCGTGAATATATGTATGTATGACTGTATGGATCTACTTTCAAGCAGGGCCGGCGATAGGGGGGTGTAAGGGTAGTAGTACCACCAGGGCCCGGACTAAGAAACGGGAACTCGGTTAATTGATTTTTTTTTCAAAGTAAGGTGGGGTGGGCCCCGGAATGTTTTACACCCGGGGCCTGATCTGGCTCTCGCCGGGCCTGCCTTCAGGCTTTATGCTTCAAACAAACTTATGTAATGCCTCTTACTGTTATCTAATGTTCTAATGCCGGAGGCGCGGTCGAAGCACCCTACAATACCTCTAATATCAATCTTTATGGTTCTAAATCGCTTTTGCGACCAAATGGCTCATCCGATCGAAAAAAATCTGGTGTTCGTTTATGCGTAAATATGTTTTGGCTATTCTGCGTATATTCATGCTACTGTATATAGTAGATACCTACCTGGTTTTATTGTACCACATTCTCACTTTTGAAGTAAATAATGTTAGGTACTCAAAATATCTTTATGCAAAGTGAAGTATGTTATCATCAGTGAGAAATTTTAACACATAAATTCAAACTTTAACTTGGAATAACACATAAATGTGCAAGGGATGATATGCGCCTTGTGTTCCATGTTACATTTTTAACATTGGAAATGTTTTTTCGATCGTGTAGTCGTGTAGTTTCAGTGATAGTGAAATTCTACTCTAGTGTAGTAATTCTAAAGCTACGTAAATGGGTGGGGCATCAAAAGATGCGTATTGACGAGATCTACAATATGGGGTAAAAAAAATTTGAAATTTTATGAAAATATCGCAAAAAATGATAAAAATGTTGCGATTTTCGGTCGACTTGCCGCCTTGTTTTGTCGATTTCTCAGAAACTAATAAAGCTATAGTCTTTATTCAAAATACGTTCCAAGGGGATTAATTAGGGTACAATTTGCAAAAAAAAACAGAATTAAATTATCTTTTATAGTTTAGGTTCTAGTAGCGCCTTTTCGGTGGCGATCTTGTTTAGCGCGCAGACCGATGGGACATGATGGGCACTCCTATGAGTTGTATTCATAGATTAATTATTAGACGGCGCGCGGCGCGCTCGTCATAGATGCCATATCTATGACAAAACTGAAGTCAGTTAGACCACACCAAAATCGTGGTTGAAGCTTTTGTGCACCAATGTCGCTTTGTACGCTAACGCCAGTAGAGCTATAATTATATATGTAATTTTTTTTAATGTATGTTCTCTTCTTTATTTTTTTCTCTGTGTAATTGCTGATTAGCGTTTGTAACAATGAGAATATTATGTTTTAACAATTTAACTGTGTCATTTTGAGTTATATGATCTATATTCGTATCCATTGTAATATCAAGATGTTTCACGTACAATTTTTTTTAAATAAATATATTCTGAAAATATTGGTTTGGCTAAATTCATTTCCAATGTACACCCCAAAGGTCGTGTAAGGCACGAGATGTGTGAATTTTTTCATCTGATTTAGTATGAATGACTCGACAATAATAGTTCATTCATTAGGTACTTTTTTCATGCTAAAGCCAGGGAGTGTTGAAAACTTGGCAAGAATAAACTTGATAGCCCTAAGTTTGCGACTTTGAGAGACCCTGACTCACTCTGCTGTCTTGATGAAATGGTGTCCAAAATTGTTTTTGGCATATAGTATACCTAAGCATTAGTATAAGTGTTACATATTGTAGTTTTTTTTATGACACTGATACTTTGATATATATATATATAGAGGGTCGTAACAATATTCTAATTGCTTACCAACGGTCGTAATAATCAACGGTTAGTAGTTAGCGAATTATTACATGGGCAAATCTTAAGAAGATGGACTAATTTATTTATAAAAGTGGATTTATGACTTTATTACCATACAATAATTTTTGTCTGTGGACATGGTCTATATAAAATTGGAGAGCAGTCGTAAAGTTAATTCTGATAATTAAAAATAATAAACTGACGAAAAAAAGTACTATGCAAAGTTTATGCTTTCCAATTTAAATTTTTTCTTTAGAATGTACAAGAATAGAGTTATATGTCAAAATTTTTTTGGTCAGGGCACTTACATTTGCAGTCACATCATTGGCATTCTTGCCATATAAATGATATATTAATAGACACAATGAATACAGTAAATATGTAAAATTTTAAGTCTAGCCATTAGCTTTTAAAAGCTGCAAATTTTAACGGAAATTTACCTATCAGATTACAGAATCAGACGCAGCAAAGGAGAAAAGTCTCTCAAACGTCCCTATGAAGAGATTCGGTAAACCTCAAGAGATTGCTGCTGCTGTAGCATTTTTAACGTCAGATGATGCAAGTTATGTGACAGGAGAAACAATTGTCGTTGCAGGAGGAACATTTGCGCATTTGTAACATATTAAGTGGGAAATGTAAAATAATCTACATATGGGTAAAATCCAATGTTTTATTTATTTCAAACTTAATACCTGACTTACTAGAAAGGATTTTTAAATCCATAGTTGCATATTTTATAAAATTGATGCTACACGTTGTTGGAAATATATTTTAATAAGCATTTACAGTAATTTATTAGAGGTTTACACTGATGACATTGTCATTATCGGAAAATACTAGATTGGCTTATTTGCTTTATTTATATTTACTGAGGTGGACATCAAACTGTCTTTGTAATTTTTTAAACTTAAACATATTCATCAATTTATTATCACAACCACAAA
The DNA here is from genome assembly GCA_949709985.1 of Luffia ferchaultella. Classification (NCBI taxonomy): domain Eukaryota; kingdom Metazoa; phylum Arthropoda; class Insecta; order Lepidoptera; family Psychidae; genus Luffia; species Luffia ferchaultella. Next base: position 10,032,624 of record OX453252.1, on the reverse strand, counting down.
AGTCTAACAGACAGGTATGGTTTTAAGATTAGGCGCCCTAATAAACACAACATACAAATACGACCTTGGATAAGCCAGTTCCGATTCTACGAGTATGCCAGTTCACAATGTGCATCTATATTTTATAATCTCATTGAAATGTAGAAACGTTATAACATGTACAAGTATATTCGAGAGAAGTGTGGACACACAGTACGGTAAGATCGCCCAGAGGTGCATTTTCTCTACATCGGCAGATAGCCATTAGTTTGGTGTTATCAAATGTTGTCCGAGTAGCGAAATAGGAAGCTTCTAGGAGATATGCCACCCTGAACAGAGCTTCCGATCGCACATTGATATAAATGGTGAACTGGGTCGTTAGTGGTATAATCACAAACATATTAGACATTATCTTGGTTACTTTTCAGGAAGCATGCGCGTGGCCAGGGTAGAAACATGAAACTATTTTTCCAAAAATTAATCGACTGCATATTGGCATGTAAATACATTCAGGGGGTGGGGCAGATCTCAGGCGTGTAGAAAACCACTGTATTGCGTCGCTTTCAGTAAGCGTCTAGAAGGTCAGAGTAAATAAGTGTGTTTCACATAATATGCTCCTGTAAACTTTATTTCTTATTCAATCAATATGAAACATAGTACAAAAATAGGTTAAGACCATATTATGATTATAATTTAAATTTTTACGTAATTCACAAAGTAGTTTCAAAACGGCAATAAACTAAACTTTTCAAAAAATCGGCAAAAATGCGCCTCTGCTTAAAAAATCAAAAGAACCAACTTTTAAAATATAACAAATGTAAAGAAATATTTTTTAACATTTCATAAAAACAATAAAATAAAAATAAAACAATCTTTTACTCTACCATTACTTTACCGAAAAGAATTACAAAAAAAATTCTTAAATTATACAACTAATATATAAAACATTTTGCCACTAAAAACAACTTATATTTTATGGCGAACAAGATTTATAGTTTTGCTTAGAGGGATCTACTCATAGGTTTGGGTTTATTTTTAGAATATTATTTCATGTCACTTTTCACGAGGATGTGTTATTAACGAGTTATCGAGCAAGCAACAACTCCGCCAAAAGTGAGTTACATATAATCTTCAAAATAGTTTTATAGTAAAAAATGTGAAATTTGACTATACACACATCAAAAAAGTCTAAGCAACACATACAAATTTCAATTGTACAATGTATTTTCGCATTAAATCCTGAGTATTTTCTTATTTATATACAACAATTGTTTTTTTATATTTATTTTTTACTAATCATAATTAACAATAATTACGAGTAAGTACTGTATGTACGTAGTACTAAGTAAGGTGCCTAATCAACTAAACTTAAACTAAAATTAAATGGTTGTACAAAAATTGCATAAATTAATACAAAGTGTGGCTTTCTCTGTTATGTAGAACTTGCTGGCACCGATTATTTGTAGAATCGATGAGACTGTTAATGTTATCCTGCGGCAATTGCTCCCAATGAAATTTTAGTAAGTCCATCAGTTGTTGGGTTGTTGTCACTCCATCCAAGTCCTTTAAAACACGTCTCTGGAGCATGTCCCATGCATGCTCGATGGGGTTGACGTCTGGCGATTGTGCAGCCCAAGGCAATACCAGGATGTTTTCCCTTGCCAAAGTACTCCCGTGTGTACAAAGCTGTATGCGCATTGCCTTCGCATACAGCTTTGTATCATGCATCAACGTGAAAACGGAGCCAAGCGTTTGTGCGAATGGACGGACATAAGGCCTTAGAACATCCTCACCGTAATTTACAGCGTTCATGTTACCATTTACAAAAACGAGCTCAGTTCGTCTGTTCTTCATAATACCCGCCCATACCATAACTGTTGAGCCGTTGTATGGATGCACTTCCTGAACGCACCTCAGTCTTTCAGTATTTCCAGGAAGACGGTACACTCTTACCCTTCTAGTATCAGAGTTGAACCCAAATCGAGACTCATCGCAAAATAAAATTTTATCCCATTGTTCCCGGGTCTATGTAATGTGTTCCCTACACCATTCATTCCAACGAGCGCGATTCCCGTGACGTATCGGTGGGTACCTAATTGGCCGTCGTGCTCGTAGGCCATACTCATACAGTCGATTTCGCACAGTTTGGCAGCTAACAACAACACCACTTGAATTTTGTAGCCTTAAACCTATCTCTCGGGCGGTTAACATCGGCTGGCGTCTTGCAGTCAATTGCATGTATCGATCTTGCCGTGTGGTTGTACACCTTCCTCGACCTGGGTGCTGCTCAGCAGGATCTCCCGTGTTAGTGTAACGCTGATGAAGACGGCAAATAACGCTTCTGTTGACACCAAAATACCGAGATACCTGAGATTGATCAAGATTATCAAGAACAAATTATGTTGCTATATGGAAAAATGCTCATGAAAAAGGAAAATTACCCAGTCCGCCACAATTAGACTGGACTTTGAGAAATGAATCTAATCAACCTTTGTGGTTTGAAGGCGAATGTGTACCATCTAGTTATGAAAAAATCACAATGAACAAGGAATCAGATTTTGATATTGAACACAATGACTTACTTCAATCTTCCTCTGATGAAAGTGATTCCTTTGAAGAGTGACATAAAAAGAATACTTTTCTTTGTAGTGTTTTAAGGATGTAAAAATTTAAATTATGATTATAATATAGTCCTAAACTATTTTTGTACCATGTTTCATATTGATCGATTAAGAAATTAAGTTTCCAGGAGCATTATATGTGAAACACATTATTTGCCCTGACCTCCTAGACGCTTCCTGAAAGCGACGCAAGACTGGTTTTTTACACGCCTGGGATCTAGCCCACCTTCTGAATGTATTTACAGACCAATATGTAGTCGATTATTTTTTGGAAAAAATAGCTCCACGTTTCTACCCTGGCCACGCGCATGCTTCCTGAAAACTAAGACAATGTCTAATATGTTTGTGATGATACCAATAACGACCCTGTTCACCATTTATGTCAATATGAGACGATTATTTTTTGCGAATGGAAGCCCTGTTCAGGGTGGCATATCTCCCAGAAGCTTCCTACTTCGCTACTCAGACAACATTTGATAACACCAAACTAATGGCTATCTTGCCAATATTCCTAATTATACTACATATTATAAAGTCCCCCGCCGCGTCTGTCTGTCTGAACGTGATAAACTCAGAAACTACCATACGGATTGGCATATTATTGACACCAATGGACGGAGTGATTCAAGAGGAAGATTTATGTTTATAATTTATTAATGTTTTGTGGAAATTAGTTGAAATATGACGATTTTTGTTGAAGGAGTCGGAAAAAAATTAAGGCGGCTGGGAGCTTTCATCGAAAACGCTGTCTAATCCGTTTCAGATATAACAAAGTAATGTACAAAGGAATTGTGTCTCTTTTATAGGACTACAAAAAAGTTCGAGGTGGCATATGTCTATCTTTTATGGATAGCTATACCTATTTTTATATTTAAAATAATGATGTCATATGATGAGGTAATTGGAAAGCAATTTAAACGAATACGGTATTAATCCTTATCAAATTAAATACGTTATTTACCTTCAGCGTTTCATGCACATTATGATTGCCCTTTACACTATACAATTTTAATTAATATCTTAGGAGCTATCGCGCAATAAAAATATCGCGAGACAGCAACTAGGCGCCGCCGCGCCCGGCCGGCCATACCGGACGACGCACGCAGGCGAAATTATTTTCGAAAGTTTTCTCGTAAGCAGACAATACAGGATACTTACCAAAGACTCATGGCTTCTTCTGATCCTTATATAGTAAGTTTAAGAAAGTTAGTACCTAAGAAGAGTCGCTTGTTAACTGAAGATGTTTTGAGTTTTTTAGATGAACCCAAGTTAAATGATCTTGAGTAATTAGTAATTAATAAACGTATGTATTTAATCATCTTTAGTTTTAATTTAGATTTTGTGATACGGAATTTATCAAACTAAATTTATTACATTTGCTATTTGACTTGTTTTGATATAAAAAATATTTCATTTTATTTTCTAACCCAAACAGCAGTCTATAAAACCGTAATTATAATCCTAAATATATACTTTTAAAATGTACATATGTATATTCATCAAATTGAATATTGTCCGACTTTTGATCAAATTTCGCCTGTGTGCGACGCGACACGCATGGTTAGGATGAAGTTGTCAATGTTGTTTAAAAAGAAATATTGTTTGTTTTTATGTATTTATTCTTTACTTTTTCAAATATTTATGGAATTGAAAATAAAATACTTTGAAAATACTCCAAGTAGGATGAACTTACGTTACATTTAAATCTAACTAAATCTAATCTACATGTTCGACGCAACAAGCTGATAGGACACTACGACAGAAAAAACACTATGGCTTATATGTTCTGCTCCCCGTGCGAAGCCAGGGCGGGTCGCTAGTAAACAATAAAACATGAAACAGTGAAAGTGAAAACGAACGATTTAAACATAAAATTAACTTGTAAGATTATGGTTGTGGTGTAGTAAAGAAATAATAGTTTATGTTGTCGTTTTCATTATATACCTACTGAAATACAGTTGTCGTAAAACAACTCTAGCTGCCTGGAAACCTTGGTGGCATAGGATGGCCTATCCCCGTTAACGTATGCACCGAGTATATAGGTAATAAAAGGCGACACTTCGGTCAATATAATTAGGCGCAATCGAGTGTCAAAACTTAGTCGGAGTCTACTTCGGGCTATGGCTGCATACGGACGTATCTAATACCCCGTATCACATTCGGCATTCCTATTAGCCCGTGAAACAAACGCTGCTATACACAGAGCGACGCGACAGCGTAACGCGCTTAGGCTGAAACGGTTGAAGTGCACGCTGCCACTTAAAGTGTCGGGCTGGGTCCGCTACGCCTGATTCAGTCGCTTTAACTTTTTAATTACACAATATGTGAAATATAAACAAAAATAAATAATAAGTGACTTGTACCTAAATAAGAGCCACTTGCACCACTTGCAGCCGCCAAAATCGAGCAAAATGAAACCAAAAACTTATGTCAAGACTGAAAACAATTCCATTGTCATGAGTGAATTTATTTGTGTGAGACATAGAGCGACGGCTTTAACGAATGGGACGTTGATACCAATCAAAAGTGCGGAAAGCGTATTGCTAAAAGTGTAACGAAGAACTGGAATGCAACGTCGATAAGATAGAGTGCACTTTTTTTACCGCTAAGCGACCAACGTAAGAAAAGTTACGTAGGTACTGTATGTTAGAATAAAAGGAGTCGATACCTATTTCCTACAAAGAAAGTAAAATACCGAGGCGTACAATTAGATAAGCGACTTTTGGTGAGTAAGCACGTTCATTACATTATACAGTGAGCCAAACAAGTGCGAGGAACGCTGAATCCCGTAATCGGCTGGGGACCGAAGGTCGACCTCGGCGTGAAGCTTCACGTAATTAAAACATGTATCATCCCTATACTAGGGCATCGTGCAACTACTGCCGCGAGATAGCAAGATAAACTTATAGACTACAAGCCCTTGGAAAAAATTAACCTGTGAAATGAACCACCGTGAATAACGCTTAGAAGGCTGTTACTATATCAGAGAATAACTCCGAGCACTACGCCGTTATTTCTGAGCGGTACAGGTGAGTACGTGAGTGAATGGAATTTCTCAGGTACAAATTACGACTAATTATTAATGTACGGCTTTGTTATAGTGTATAGATGATTAAAAATAAATGTCGAAAAACCTAGTGCCGTACTAAAGTCCGCGTTTCACTCGGCCCGGCGGCGGCTCAGATGTTCCGCAGATTCAACAATAAATGAGCTTCTGTGTGTCGCTAACCTTCACAACGACATGCTTGCCAAGTTGCGCGACGTAAGAATAGAGAGGCTGGATTCTCTTGGTCGCCAGTCATCGCGACCCAACCAGCACAACCCGATGCTGCCAACGCGTAGAATCGGTAGTGTACCCATCCATACCATCCCGAGTCCCGAAATCCCGAGACTCAAGGTTGAAACCGCTAGACAAGCACACAGTAACTCCGAGAGGATTCTCCTTCAGATTAGAATGAAAAATGAAAGAGGCAAGTGTATCTAGGTACAAATTTAAAATCAGTAGGTCTGAAATTTTTAAGTACAAACCCGCGCTAGGCGGACATAAGCGTTTAACATTGAGTATTTAAAATAATGGTATTTTTATTTTATATAAGGTTCAGTCCACGAGTAGCCACCGAGGGACCCACAGAAGGAGACTGAGAAAGGCAGCAAGATAAAGTTAGTCTACTGAAATTCGTGTTTTATATCTAGAACCAGCCTTGAATGTCACGGCATAATATTGTGCCGTCGCTGGCAATAATCGATATTTTTCCAAAAGTGTAGTAGGTAATCAGTTTGTCATACTCTAATGTAAGATTTTTTTTTATTGAAAATTGGTTGGAAATCAGGTTTCTCGGAACAAATTGGCTTAAAAGTTTGTTGTTTAATTTTTGGTTCATAAGATGAAAAATCGTATACATAAGCTACTGAGAAAAAATGTATATTAAAGACGTAAAACCTATACTCACAGATGTAAGGCTCTTATTTCTTAATTTTACTCAAAAATTAGAGAAAAAGAAGTTGAATGAAGAAGAAATGTTTTAGATCTTTGTTTAAACTTTGCTTATTTTTAAATATTATAACTGACTTAGCTATATATGTCTTAACCTATGAAGTTGCTGTTCTTCAGTACATGCCATTTCAAATACTAAAAAAATTGATTGGCTGTGAATTCCCAATTCAAATTAATTTTGTTTTAAAAACATGACATTCTTTTTACAAAGTCAGTCTTTTGTTTATTGATAAGCGTTGTGTTTCCATTACATTTTTACATTTATTGTCATAATGGACACTTTAAAAATTCGTGTAATTATGGAATATGAGTTCCGTCGTGGCACTAATGCGGCATAAACGGCACGTAACATCAACAACGTTTCATCATCATCATCATCAGCCCATTTTTACCCCACTGCAGGGGCTTAGGCCTCCCCCAGGGCGAGGAGGGGGGCTTGGAGCTTAAGTCCACCACGCTGCTCCACTGCGGGTTGGGAACTGTAACGACCGCCATCTATTGACAGCGTCCGGGACCGACTGCTTAACGTGCCCTCTGAAGCACGGTGTCAGTGATATTGTGTACTTAAGTCAGAAAAACTCATTGGTACACGCCCGGATTCGAACCATGGCCCGATGGGGCCAAATTTGAGACAGGCTCGTTGCGCTCTGGGCTATCACGACATATCATCAACAACGTTTACGGAGACAAAAAAACGAACGCACAACCCGTTATTGGTTTGCCCGCTTACGTTCTGGAAATTATGACTTGAATAATTAACCTCGTGGTCGTCCGGACACTTTGGTCAACTACGATGAATTGAAGGCGATTGTGGAAGTTTATGATACTCAAACTACAGCTGAACTGGCAGCAGCTTTTGATGTTAGCATCAAAACAATATTGGACCGTTTGTGACGAATTGACAAAGTAAAAAACCTTAATAGATCGATAGCCCACGAACTTAACGATCGCCAGCGCACCGTACGCGTCGAGAGCTGCCTCGCGTTGCTCAACAGGTACATAAATGAAAGAATTTTAAACCGGATTATTACCTGTGATGAAAAATTGATTCTGTTGGACAATTGAAAGCACTCAGCAAGTTGGTTAGATTCTGGTTCAGCACCAAAGCAATGTGTTAAATGAAAAATAACCCCTAAAAAGGTGATGGTCACTGTTTGGTGGTCTAGAGCCGGTGTGATTCATTACAGCTTTTTATAAAATGTCATGAGCATTACTGCAGATGTGTACTGTAAAGAACTGAAGACAATGATGCAGAAGCTCGCACGTCTGCGACCAGCTTTGGTCAATCGGTCGTCCCCGCTGCTCCTTCACGTACAACGCGCGACCCCATACTGCACAACAAACAGTCTCCAAGCTGCTAGAGTTGGGGTTGGAAGTTCTCCCTCATCCGCCATACTCACCAAACCTTGCGCCTACCGACTATCTTTTTTTTTTCAAAATTTGGACAACTTTTTAATAGGAAAAAAATTTAATTCACGAGAGACAGTACAAAATGCCTTTGAAAAGTTTGTTGCCTACCGTGCAGTTGATTTTTACACGAAAAGCATCAATAAACTGTCACTGCGTTGGCAAAGGTGCATTGATTGCACGGGTGATTACTTTGATTAACAGAAATAAAGATGTTTAAAAAAAATAATACTTCATATTTCAATATTTCATACAAAACAGCAACTTCATAGGTTAAGACCTAATACTAGTACATTATAGTATCTTGATAAAAAATAAATATTTGCTGGAAATGACTTTTAAGCGAATATCAGTTGATAGACGAGAGTGAGAATGAAGAGGCTTGCGCACGGGAACGTAGAACTGCATGAGATCTTGTTAATTTGGGTCGGTACGATCATACCAACATGGATGGACACAACTTGAATATTGGCACAACTAGGCAAATATGGCACAACACTCATATTTGGCAACTGTTGCTTAGTTTTGGTGGGAATGTGAATGTAGAGTGCGCTTTTATAGTAAAATGTACCATGTACATCAATATATAAGTTACACTAATGGCATATAATGAATTTCTATGTTACTAGTTCCACATTATTCTTGGTTTAAAAACTATGTGCTTTGAATATCTAAGTGTGTGGTGCTTCCTATTATTGGCCAGTGATTGGTTTACATATTTCAGGTAGTTAGCCTAGCTGAACTTGACATTTTGCAATTTTGCACTGCTGAAACAAACACTAATGGTAATATTTACAATTTTTTTTATTTCTCTTCATATTCATCATCATCTGAATCCAGTTGCAAGTCCAATTTATTAATTCCTAATGTGCTTAATAAATTACTAGATGGTCCAGAAGCACCTTGCTCTTCATGCACGCTTTGTACAATATTCCGAAATGTGCTCTTTGGTATATCAGATGGGTTTTCTTTTATTATATCTGAAGATAACTCTTTTTTAAGTTCTGCGTCCATAGGGGTCTCACAAGTTTTCTTAAGATCAGGCATAATATCATTGTCACTGCCATATTCACTTAAGTCTGTGCCAGAATCTAAATCCCAGTTGTCTTCAGGGACTACAAAATCTAAAATGTTTTTTAAGGTGTCTGTAAATATTTTACTGTCAAAATCTATTTTGTCATCATCTTGTGAATTTTCTAAATTATTTGATTCAATACCCTCAAAATCTGACTCCTGGTTAAGAAAATTTGTCAATTTGTTTGTTATTGTATTAGGTGTAATAATGTCATCTCCTTTAAACTTCCCTTGCTTACCAAATCTAGAAGCTAGTAGCTCATTCAGTTGACCAGGGTGCACTTGCAACCATTCATCACTGTCTTCTGTTAATGTCACACTTTGATTTTCTCTTAAATAATCACATTGGTTATTGTACTCTTCTGTTTTCATCATACATTCTATGTCATTTGTGAGGTACGAATTGATATAAGAACATTCTGTTGCTATGAAATATTCTTTTGCTGTTTCTAACAATTCTGAATATTTTTTTGATCCTTCTATGTTTTCTTTGAAGTAACCATGTTTTTTTAAACTATTTAAATATATATTCCACTCTTTTGTGGCAAAGGTATCTTTATTTGAATGACTGAGCAAAATTTCAAATCCACATGTTAATTTTAAGCCAAGGGAACATTTTTTATCTTCTCTTATAGTAGAATCTATATTCTTTAAATGAGTTATGAGTTTAGAATGCATGAGCATAGCATATAAACATTTACTAAAACTAACTGTTGTAAAAATACAATCAGTTAATGTGATACCTCTACACACTTTGGCATCAATTGCATCATGATGGCAATATGCTATTACAATAGGTGATATTAAAGAAGGTTTTAATTTTAACAAACTTGCTATTTTCACTGGTAGATAAACTATGGCTCTATGAATATTGGACAAGTTGCCACACACATAATTTCCAATTCTTTTTTTGATTGCTTGTTGGATGTCATTTGATGCCAGAGTTTGTGATGCAGATTGTTTGATATACAGTATTGCATCTTGTGGCGTTAATTTCTTTTTCAGATCTACAATATTTGGTGGTATTATGTGCAATTCAGAATTGTGTATGTAGACCTGTAATGAATAACATTAATTAATTTTGTACCTACAGTAAATTATATTTATTTACTTAGGTATTGAAATAAATTTAACATCTGATATTGGGAATTATTTTGGGCATTTATTTATATGTTTTTATTTATATTTATATCTAAAAATAAAAATGTATAAAGAACAGTTTACCCTGTTTTCTGTAGTATCTGGATTAGCCCAACTGGGTAAAACATCAGCAGCTTCTATTAATAAAAATTCACCATCATTATCTGTAATTTGTACAATCAAGTCCTGGTGTAACTTAGTAACCTCCATTATTATGTAAAGAATGAACCATTCATCTTCAATGTTATCTCCAATACAAGTGCAACTATATAGATGAGGAGGCAGCACTGAAATCAAATTACAACTATTATTACATATAATGTGTGTTTTATGTTCCATTCTAGAAGTGCTATATATGTATGCTGTTTCATTTAACTGTCTGTCTTTTATGTTTTCACTACTGAACCACTGAATCAACTATGATTAAATTTGGTGCAGACAGTTTGAAACCTGAGGAAGGACATAGGTTACTTTCATTGTGAAAAATTTGCCTGCATATCCTCTTTTCACAGCTAAACAATTAAACTGATATTGATGAAATTTAGTACAGAGACCATTTGCATCCTGATTATGGACACAGGCTAATTTTTGCTGCAGAAGTGCATTAGTATGTCTATATTTTTAAGGCTAAACTGCTTAACTAATTTTGACAAAATTTTCCAGAGAGACATCTTACATCCTGAAAAAAGACAAGCTATTATTTACCGCAGTGCTAGATAATTTTGGTAAAGTGGTATTTTTGTAAATTCACAGTTTTCACCATTACCAAACACAGCCTTCGGTAGCGTTTTCAAATGCAGCCTGCTGAAAAGTTACAAAACATTTAATCAGGTTTTTGGGGGAGAGGTGTAGGAACTTCATGCAATAAAGATTTTTTAAGGAAATAAAAAAAAATATATATAAGGCTTATTAGTAGCTCGTCGCTCCGCTCCGCTTCGCTTCTCGCATTATCACTAGCGAACCATAATCTAACCATTTTTTTTTGAAATGATGGACCATCAATCTATCTTAGACAGATTTCAAATTGATTATTTTTATTAACACAATTTTCATCAGGCAGCATTGGAAAGCCGACCCTACAAATATACAATGCCATTGTGATACATACCAGTAGACTCCTTGCCTAAGGGTAGAAAGACTTCATATTTGTCTCTATGCCAAATATAATTTTCCGAGAGTTTTTCAACAATTTTCTGCACGTTCTCACGTAAATTTTTCCAATAATCACCGCCACTGTTAGACACCGAAAAAAATCGACATACAACAGAATCTTCACGCACAGTAACTAAATTAGAATTAAATCGACTCATTTCTAAAGTCTGATCGAATAAATCTTTTCTAAATATTAATTTAGGAATGTTTTAACACCATATAAAATCCCCATCCTGACCAGTCCCCATCCCCACAGAGTACTTTGCCAGTCCCTGCCCCTGCTCTAACTCTTCTGCCAACTTCTGCCCTGCTCATGGAACTATTCTGTGGAGCCGCTGGGAGTTTGCTTTCCTGACACATGTCAATTGGGCATGACTAGTGATGCGCATTAAATAACACTATTCAATAACATCATTTTTAATTATTACGTTATTCGTTATTCGTTTATTATAAATTAACTCATCTCCGCGCGTTCGGTGTTGTATTGTTTACTCGTGTGTAGTTATATACTGGGCTGTCCCAGAAATAAAGAGACAAAACAATATTAATAATATTTTATTAAACACAAGAATGCATTTGATAAGATTTATGCAAACTTTAGATTTTGATACTTTCTCTGAAATGGATACAAATGAGTTGAAAAATCAAGCAAATGAAGTTTTCAATTAGGATCATGAAGACTTTATGCAAACTTTAGATTTTGATTCTTTCTCTGAAATGGATACAAATGAGTTGAAAAATCAAGTAAATGAAGTTTTCAATTAGGATCCTGAAGACTTAAACGACGACTAAGAGACACTGGAAAATGAATGTATTCATTTACATTATTAGCTCAAAAATTCTTTGGCGAATTTCGAAGATGTACTCTCTGAACGAAATATATGTTATATATTGCATTTACGAAATATTCGATATGTTTACCGTAATGTAGATATTGCTTTTCGTATTTTTTGAGCATCCCAGCAACAAATTGCAAGGAGAAAGATATTTTTCTATCCGGAAAAGAATTAAAAGCTACTAACGTGCAAGCATAAGCCAAGATAGACTAAACGCTCTTGCATTATTGTCTATTGAAGCTCAAATAGTCCAAAAAATTTATATTTGACGATATAATCGACGTTGTCGCACGAACCAAAGATAGGAAGAAGCCACTAATTCTATAAATGATAATCTAAATAAAATGGTAATTATTTAAATAGGTATTGTTGTTAAAAATTGTATTTATATATATAAACAAGATGTTCAATTTTAATAATCATTCCCTCACAAAGCAAAAAAAGCGGCATATCAAACAGGGTCTAGGGCGGTATCAAACCTAAATCAACTACTGAACATAATCCGATAACATGTGAATTTGGTATGCAAATGAAAGAAATTTATTAATGTTAATATGTATGAAAAATTTGCTGCAGCGATGCCTTTGCATCTGATTTTCCTCAAATTAACAGCGGCACGCTTTATGACCGCTTTTCCAAATGCAGTTACTACTCTATTGGCCTATCGACGTTTTCAAAGATGTCGACGTTTGTGGTATATAAGTGAACTTTTTATTTTGTCTTTTACACGGCCCAAAACATTTCAATATCATGAGCTTAAGGAACATTCGAGGCATTTTTTTTGTCGATATAAAGCCAAATTTGGGAGTTCATAAACCCTGTACGATAATAGGGTACAGAAATTTTACCATTTTTATCCATAGTTGTCAAACATGGTTTTTTTTTAAATTAGCGTTTGGTATGATTTTCTCTTTGTAATCAACAACCTTATTTCAATAACGTTGATTACGTGGAAATTTTGCTTCCCAGGAACATCGCTTGGGTCAACCGGTACGTATATTTCATCATCAATTATAAGAAATTGTTTTCAAAGTTGTTTCATAGATTTTACATCATCCTCCCTTGGCACGTGCCTCCTGGTCTTTTATTTTACATATTTGGGGATGGCAAATTTTACAAATGCTTTCAAGCCTATATCTTTGAATTTGATTCTAGATACACTGGACTTCTATATTTTTAGTAAATCCGCCGCAACTCTTACCGATGTTAAAGATGCCTGTTCTAAAACCTTTTTTTTTTAATCAGTTTTTCTATAGGTAGATACCGTACATTGTATTACCAGTATCTTCTTGAAATCAATCTCTTCCATTCCTTCGTAACATTTTGTTATCCTGTACAAAATGGTTCTTCTTGCTCCTTTTTGAGTAAAACGACGTACTTTCTCAGATTTACTATGACACAAATAGTATTAAATAACGGTCTTTGAAAACAATTCATGTTCGGCTCGATTCACTAAAGAAAGAGCAAGATGTTTTTGAAACCCATCTATTATAACAAACATATTTTTTACGGTTACCATAACAATTATTTATTTTTAATTTGAAGACTTTTCTGTGACCAGTTATTGCAATTTTCACATCTTAGGATAATACAGACGTAAAAATAGACATATATATTAAAGACGGATTAGTTATTTAATAGTTTATCCTTAGGGAACGTTACGATTGGGTAATATCATTTTTTTCTAACTTATAGTGCGCCAATTTGAAAAATCTACCAACCAAGGAGATTTAGAGACAACTAAGGAGAACTACCAACCTATACTCTTTATAGACATGTTAACAATTTGGTCATCATCTTCGGTCTTGTCAATCACCATTTCGGAAAATTAATTTAGTAATTAATTTTATTAAATTAATTAAAATTAAATGAATTAAAAAAAGGTTTTTCAGTAAAAACCTTTATTTTAATTAAAAGAATGAAATTAGTTTTTTTTTTAAATAATAACAATATTTTATTATTTATGATTCAATCATCAATTTGGAAAATTAATAACTAAAAAGCCATATTTATTTAAATTAAATAATTGAAGAAGATATACAACTCAGGACCATATTTTCTATAGACAATATAAAACCGGTACATTAAAAAAACTGGTATTACCGAAACGCGTCGTTATTTTTAGCTCATCACTACTAAAAGTAGTAATTGTCATAACTTTGTAATGGCGCAGTATGGTTTAAAAAAATATCGTTTACTAATCTAATTAACATTAATTTTATACCTATCGCATCGTGTTTGTTGTGAGTTGAGATAATAATATAATTTTTAATTTAATTTTGTGTCATTACTGCATGCAAACGATAATAATATTTTTAAACGTGAATCGTCCGACAGTACGAAGTTACATCAACCATCTATGTCCCAATGTAAGCAAACCACAGCCTAGTCCAGCCTAGTCAAATCTGTCAAACGTATCAAACACAAACATCAAACACATCAAAGGTCAAAGTGATAAATGTCAGAATTTGTAGTTCGAAATCATTGTTCGAAAATTTCGAAATGGTTCGAATCGAAATGAATCGAAACAATTCAAAACCACACAAAATTGTGGTCTAAACAAAACAAGCCAAAAAATGTCTAAAAATAAAGTGGTTTTGTGAATGAAAAGTCCAGAAAGAAAACGCTTTATTTTAAGAAGAAGAATTAAAAGCAGTAAGAAAGTATGAAAAACATTCAGAAATGTTAAATTGAATTTAATCATGAAATTCTTGTGATAAATTATTTGAATGCCATAAAGATGTATTAATCAGACATGGCTTTTAAATGTCCTAGGTTATATTATAAATATATAAAATATATAGTTATTACTATATTAGTTGCTTTCTTCACACAACTTTATGTGGCTATAAAATTCTTTCCATCTGAAAATGACAATTCTTTGTACAAAAATGTTGATGTAGAGCACCAAACTTTATTACGAGGAAAGAATGGTGATGTCTCTGCCCGTAAGTTTGATGAGCCATTAAGCGATGATGAAGATTTTCATCAGAAAATTCCAAATAGTAACAACAAAAATGTGTATTTATTAAGAGTCGAGGAGTTGGATTTTGAGCCCATTTGTAAAGTGAAAAGTAGAGAGGCAATTTCAGCTATACACCGTGCTAAAACACAAAGTTGTAAACAGCAGATTACTAATAAAACATGCTTAATACAAAGTGGTAATTTCTATACAAAATTTCTACCAAATAGCTGTTCACAACAGGGAATGACTTATGGAAAACATTTAGGATGCTACCAAGATGAAAAAAATTTAAGATTACTGTCTAGTTTTTATGGCAATTATGCTGGAATTAATTCACATGGCCATTGTCTGGATATTTGTGTTCAAGCTGGTTTTCCATATGCTGGTGTTCAATATGCGTAAGTGATTTGTTGTGAGCGTCAAAATGTCTGGACCGAAAGTTATTTTAGAAGTTTGAGCAAAGTTTAGTAGGTACCTAACTAATTTGTACTATTTGATACCTAACATTAAATAATTAGTACCTACCTTGCTTCAAAGGGTAAAAAATAAAGAAATAAGTTGTCTGTCATTTTGAAGTCAGGATGTTTTCTGAACCACACCTATTTCACCTATTTGTTGGTGATTTGGCCTGTTTATTGATCGTTAAAAGTGCACTAACAAAAACTTTCTTTTTTTTTTGCAAAAACGCACTTATTTTGTACCTACTAAATCATTATTTATTTCTTGTAAATTTTTGTCTTAATTTGTATTGCACATGACATTTAACAATCATGGCGATTGAAATTAAATTAGCTGAGGGTTGATGTCTGCCCATAAGTATAATAGTTAATAAAATTAGAAAGGTTCATATGGGTTAAAGGTTCACTATTTTTAAATTGGTTAGTTAAGTTAGATTAAGTCATGTCAAATGCCAGGAGCAAAACAGAATGATGTGACGAGCCACTATGAAGTCTTGGTCCATTTCAAATTTGGCTCATAGGTCAATAGTTCACCATTATCAGGTTTCAGGGTTAGGTTAAGTCAGGGTATGCCAAGTGAGGAGGTAAATGAGGAGCGAAGCAAAGCAGCAGCCACTCAAAAATCTATGGATCTATTTCATATTCGGCTCATGTAGGTTAATGGTCCATCATTTATGAACTGGTAGATTAGATCATGCTATATCAATGTGAGGAACGAATCAAAAAATAGTGACAACCACTCAGAAAACTATTGATCCATTTTGAATTTAACTTATAAGTAGGTTAATGCTCCATCATTTTCAAATTAGTAGGTTAGGTTGAGGAAAAGAGGGACGGTTCCAGCAGGGTGAGGGCTGGTGTGCAATTACTACCTCTCTACATCCCTCTACCCCTTTTGTGGTTTATTCTGCAACACTACAATTCCGACCAATGTTATAACTAGTTAGTTATAACTCGTAACTCTTTTTTGATATTTGAAAAATCTGAATAAAAAAATCTATAGGCAAATAAAAATAAGGTACCAGATCTCTATGAAAAAATGAATTAGTTAAAACATCTAAAAATAAGCAAACAAGATGTGGTGAAGACATCCTGAATTCATTTTTTTAATTTGAAGCGAGGCACTAAATTATTAAGTATCGCTGAGGTACTTTATAATATTGATATAGTAGTTTGTCTGTCCATATGTTCACGCTCTCACCTGTTGTTTTCTAACGGATTTTTTTGAACTTGGTACAGAGGTTCCAGTTGATTTGTAGTTTTGCAAGTACCATTTTGGAGTTGAATGAAGGAAATGCAGGTAGTGAGGGTTTCGTTATTTTCCAATGCGTTTTCTGAAACTTGGCACAGAGATTCCCTTTGATCTCTAGTTTTGCAAGTGGGTACTATTTTGGAAATGATTGCAGTAAATGGAGGAATTGGAAAAATGGTGGAATTGGAGCAAATAAATAATTAGATTAAATGAAGAAATTAGAGCAAATGGATGAATTGATCCAAATGGTGCAATTGGATCAAATACAGGAGGAGTTGAAGCTAATGTCGGAATTGGATTAAATGGAGAATTTATAGTTGATGAGGTATCGGAGCAAAGAAGAAAATTATTTGGAGCAAATTGAGGAATTCAAACAAATGGGTGAATTGAAGAAAATGGAATAATTTAAGATTTCCTTATTTACCAAAAACTTTTTTTAAACTTGGCAAACTAGTCTTTTGATCATTTTAGAGCTGATTGGCAGAATTCGAGGATTTTGGACTTAAATCTCATATTATAATGAAACTAGTGATACTAAATTCTTATGTTTGACTTGTTAAAAGTTAGGTATCAAATAGTAAATTTAGGTACTTAAAGGTTGACTGCTCAAATTTATAAAATCCACTTTGGTCCAGACATTCTGATGCTCCTGAATTATAAGTGTCTCCAGATTTGTAATATATTTAATTAAAGTTGTTATAATTCATGATTATTTTATTTCAGCACTGAGTGTTTTTGTGGTGAAAATGTACCTTCAGCAACAGCAATCATTGATGAATCATTTTGTGACATGAAATGTCCAGGTGATTCTTCTAAAACTTGTGGAGGTTACTTTACTATGAATGTTTATGAAACAGGATTACCAAGTAAGTCCAAAATTGTGTAGCTATTATGTTGCTTGAAAGTCTTGGATTACATCCTTAGATTGGTGCATGCTGGAAGAGTTGTATTGTTGACTCGTAATGCAGGCATAGAAGTTTTGGGATGCTCACAGTGTTCCATATGTACCTACTTATCTTGTATTATATTCTAGTCAACGTTTTCTAGCTACATATGACAAGAACAAACAAGTTATATATAAACCAGCAAGAGATATAATGAGATACTATTAAGTTTGGCATTTGTTACTGTTTGTTAATTCAGATAAGTCTACAATAAATAGTTACTTAAATGTGTAGAATCATAAAATACTACATTTATCCAAATTTTACATGTTTTTACATAATGGTTTCAATTAGTATGAATTGTTTAAGCATATACAGTGGAAAGAATAATTAAGTTGAATAAGTGTAGGTAGTTATATTCGTGAAACCGATCCATACGACTCTAAAATTTGACGCAAAAACCTCGCAGTAACATGATTTAATAGAAGCGTTGCAGTAAGAAATATGATGGATTTGCGCAAACAGGCATGAGCATCGCACTTTAGATCCGTATAGATTGGTTGCACATATTGTACATTAGATAAGATTATGCAGATATTATAATACTTATATATTATTGTTTAAATTATTTACAGAATTCATACCACAGGTTCCAAAAACTTTAGTTGATAGTGAAATATCAGTTAGAATAGTATTTCTCTTGACTCTGAATGGACGTGCTTTGAGACAAGTTCATCGTTTAATAAATGCACTGTACAGATCTAATCATTATTTTTACATTCATGTTGATGCAGTAAGTAATAGATTAATATTTTTCTTGCCATTTGAATATTTTATAAGTTTTGATTTATATTTGATTTATTATTATTATAATATATTAAATATATTAAGAGATTAATTGGTTATTTGCCTATGTGGAAAACAAAATATAAAATACTTATGACTGTAGAAGCATATGAGTAAATTTATAGTTGACTTTTGATTTTATTTATTTCAGAGACAAGATTACCTTTATCGAAAGTTATCTGTGTTAGAGAAAAAATTTTCTAACATTAGATTGGCATCTACAAGGTATGCTTCTATATGGGGAGGAGCCTCATTGTTACAGATGCTGCTGTCTTCCATGACAAACGTTTTCACTCTTGGCTGGCAGTGGGATTTCATTATTAATTTAAGTGAAAGTGATTTTCCAATAAAGTCTCTTGAAAGTTTAGAAAAATTCTTATCGGACAACAAAGGTCTTAATTTTGTGAAATCTCATGGACGCGAGGTTCAAAGATTCATTAAAAAGCAAGGACTGGACAAAACGTTTATAGAATGTGATACTCATATGTGGCGTGTGGGCGACCGCAAGCTACCACGGGGCATCGTGATAGACGGCGGTAGCGACTGGGTTGCGCTATCACCACCATTTGTTTCTTACGTCATTGGCGAAAAAGACACATTACTTGCTGGTTTAGATGTTATTTTCAAACACACACTATTACCTGCAGAATCATTTTTTCATACTGCATTGAGGAATTCTAAATTTTGTAACACTTATGTAGATAATAACCTGCATGTTACTAATTGGAAGAGAAAGTTGGGATGCAAGTGTCAGTACAAACATGTGGTAGACTGGTGTGGTTGCTCTCCCAATGATTTCAGGGCTGAGGATTGGCAACGAATACAGAATACGCAAGACAAACAACTATTTTTTGCTAGAAAGTTTGAACCTATCATCAATCAAGAAATTATTACCAGAGTTGAACAGTTTATTGGAATGAATGATCATTATTTGATATACAATTTGGAAGGGTACTGGCAAAGCGTTTATAACAATAATGACGTTCCTGCTGGTTCAGATGATCTTTTCCAAACACACGCTGGTAGTATAATAAGACAAAATGCAAAAATTTTACATGAAGAAGGATGTTCTATAATACCTGGTGATGTTTTGGAAATAAATTCATATAATTATGCAGATGTATATAAAGGCAACTTAGTGTTGCACAAAGCAATAATCGACAATAGATTAGAAGTATTATTAGAAACATGGTATAAACCACAGAAGGTTTTGGAATTTAAAACCCATAATGATTATGTAGATAACATTAAGATATTCAAGGTTAGCTCAGATTATGATCAAAAAGAACAAATGTTTAGAAATCTAGGTAACATCCTTGGTCCATTATCAGAACCCAGTTTGTTGTATCATTTTTCTTCACCCTTAGATAGGATTTTATCAAATTTGACATTAGTGTGGTTGGACCCGGCAGGCCTTATTGCTGATGTTATTGAAATGCATGTTGATGAAACTAATTTAACTAATTTCGTCAAGCCTAATTTGAAAACTCCTCTTCTGCCTGGTATTTGGCTAGTAGGTCTTTTGGCGAAGACTAACTTGATTGTACAAACAAAATTCTTAGTGTCTCCTTTAGAACACTTTTCTGGCAAATTGTTAACGCAATTAGAGAGCCAAATCATCCATGGCGGTTCACAAAGTTCATACAAAGATTTCTCGTATGTAAAAGCTCCAGAATTTTTGCCGACTATGAATGATGTGCGTATATTGTCAAGCATTGCACAGTCGAACATCAAAAGAATAAATCAAGATTTAAACGAGTGGATAGATAATTTAAGTTCCAAGTTTTACAATGTGTTAGGTTCTTGTGTAAAGTTTATTAACAATGACACTGGTTTAGATAATGTAAACTGTGGACACCATAAATTTGAATTGTGTTCCTTAACCAAATGGAGTTCTTTTTCACCAGACCCAAAAGGACAAATAGGTGAATTAAATAAGGATACCGGTCGATTAGAGAGATATTAGATGTGAAATTTAATTAGCTAGTATTATACCTGCCATATGAGTATTCACTACACTGCAATTGAAACATAAATAATTTCTGTTCATTATTTCAAGTTAAAAGACAGTTTTGTGTAGATAACGCTATTGTTACGGTTTTGTATGATAGTGTATGTATGTAGTGTAGAAGACACCTATAGCATTTTTAGAATTTTCCCATGCATCAAAAATACCTTTTAAAAGTAAAATGCCGGCGTCTGTAGTGGATCTTCCTTTTGTAAAACCAAATTGTTTTGAATGAAGTAAATTGTGGGACATAAAATAGGAAAGCATTTGACCAAGCATGATTTTTTCGAAAATCTTACTTAAAGTGAGCAAAACTGCTATTGGTCTATAATTAGTGGGGTCCTTTTTATCACCAGATTTAAACAGAGGTATTATCCTGCCATGCTGTATATACTGACATTGTCCATATTGTATGTGATTGTACTTAATACAATCCAATTTTTTTTTATAGTTATACACGGTGTCCCTTGTGTATGGACTCAAGTTATAAGTTATATCAAGTTAGATAATCATAGATATCCTCCATTATTTCCCGACTTTAACTTCCCGTTGTGCGCGCGCGGTGTATTATTTATATTTTTATTTAATTTCTTTATTACAATACCATTGTACCTAATTAATTATACACTTAAACACTATACACTATAAACAATAAAAATTAAAACACCGTGTATGACATAAATTTGTAAACATAGATCAAGGCAAACTTCATGGCCTATTTGAACATAACGTCATGTAGAGTTGGAGTAGTAAAAGGTGTCAATGGGGTACTGTATCGCCGTAAACTTCCATTTGCCTCATGTTGAGAATGGATATACAGTTTTGCTCGATCTGTATCAATATCAAGTAGGTAAAATCAACAGCATCCTACCACTTCAAAATTGTATGTAGTAATTTATGAATAAATACATATTGTAGAGTGACAAGGTCTCTGTGGGCCAGGTTCATGAAATAAGTGTATATTGTATGAAGAAACGTTAAATAATCTTTTGTGACAGCTGATGACGGCTTGTAAGGTTGTTCGATTACCTTTCTTGTATCAAAGTAAACAAAATACATAGGTTGATTAATTTACGTTTGTACAATTAATGGACAATTTTTAATTTATTTTAATATTTTTATTGATCCTACAAGGATTCTTTTTTGAATCCTCATAGATCAGTTCGTTGACTGACAAGTCAAGACTCATTTTCTTAGGAAAGCGTAGAATACCGAATAGTCGGTGGTGTAGAGTTATCACTTTGCAAAAAATCAACCTCCCGGGTCAACAGAATCATGAAATACGGCCATTTATGCCGCAAATTTTAGCACTTGCAAATAAATCAAAACCTATAGTGTACCTACTGTGTTGACCTAGAATCATGAAATTTGGTTAGAAGCAGGGTCTCGCTACCTGTGAGACTCTGCTTCTAACTTTTAGATGTTTCACACACGTGTGTGGTAAGATGTTGTCTCTGTTTAACAGCTGAACAGTTTTGTTTTTGAGTGTAAAGGGGACTTGGACACATTTTTTTGATGATTAATTTTGTTAATAAATTCATTTCGATCAATAAAACTGATATATCAGTTTCATTGTAAGATTATATCATAATTGAAATAATGTAGTAAATAATATAGGTATACAAAAGTTTAGTATTGAACGATTATAGTTATAATAATAATAATAATAATATAATATACATGGGACTTCCCACACAGCGCCATCTAGTCCCAGAGTAAGCAAGTATTATGCTTGTGTTATGGGTTACTAGACAACTGATATACATACTTAAATATTCTTTATAACATATACTTATATAAATATATATTTTTTTTTTATATATCACAACCAAGACCCGGTGCCAGTATCAATATTCATCATACTAATACTGACCCGACCTGGGATTCGAACCCGGGACCTCTAGCCCCGTAGGCAGGGTCGCTACCCACTAGGCTAAGCGGTCGTCATATTTTTGTATATATATATCAGTTATATTTTTGATCTGTCATGAAAATTTATAGTAGATTTCCAATGTTTTCCGAGTATAGTGGAATCTGTACTAAATGCCGTATTTAAAAAAAGTAGAGTGTTCTTTGTAATGGAGATAGTACGTTTTTTCACAAGAAGTGGTGGGATGTTCTTTATTTACGTACTGTATTGTTGACTATATAATATATTTCCCCAGCTATTAGTTATAGGCTAAAGAAATATTAATGTATTTGTTTTTATAAATCAAACTTAACATATCCAGTTAGTGTAAGAAGTTGTGTAACCTGTTATGGTCATGTTGAATAGGACCAGACTTTTTATAATTTCTGATGTATTTTTACAATGAAATACTAAAAACAGTGTTGATAACAGAATTGATTATTCTTTACTGATATTAATACTTTTTAATGTACTATTATGTAAGTTTAGAGAAGACTGATATTATATGATTAATAAGCAATTGTCGGGAGTTGTTACAATCTTCAGCCATTTATTTCAATACTAGTGAAAACAAATGTGTGTTGTACAGACAAATTGTTAAATGTTTAGATATAATATAAATAAGTCACAACAAGTAAAAGAGTAATATTTCACTATGATAGTACGATGTGCAACGATTAAGTTGATCGTAAATTAAAATCAGTTTAAACTTGAAAGACCATTATGTAAGATGATTTAAATTTTGTTATATATTGGTTGATATCGATTGAAATATAATAAAGCTTACAAGTACACTTAGTCCCTAACTAACAAGTGCACTTGAGTTTCACATTCTGGATCATTCCTACAGCCTTTCATATGTTTAATTTGCTGACCAAGTTGGTCTGAATTCTGTGAATGTCTAAATTCAATGAAAACTTAAATATGTCTGAACAAATTATCCATATTCAAAGAAGTTTGTATTAAATATATTTTTTATAATACTTGTTTGTTTTTCTCCTAAAAGTTACTAATTATACAATCTACAATTTATGTAGTATCTAGCTACAATATGAAAAACACAAAAAAAGTATATTTAGTATTATACTTAGCAGATTTAATTAAATGCAATAAATTATAACAGTAAAAATATATTTTAAGTTGAACCTAAAAAGTATGCAATAAAAGGTTTAATTTACCGAATTATTTCAATTTCATTTCAATAAGTTGTTGGGTAGCAAGTTTAACTAGACCATAAAAGTCTTCATGTATATGTGATCTCCAAAATTTGCAACGGCCCCATATAATGGCAGGGTAGTTTGGTGAAGCTATTCCTTGAAGAATTCTTGCTATGCTACGACCTGTAAAACTGCAGTCTCTATATGCACTTATTAATGCCCTGATATCACTTATGGCTTGTGCTTCATCTAAAGGTCTTGCTTCAAAAACGGCATCTTCAGGTAAAATATTGTCCCGTTGAAAATAATTTGTGATTATAGCCTTTAATTCATTAGATTGCTGAACTAATTGCTCAATGTTTTCACAAAAATTCATTCTCTGAATTGATTGTTTCCCTAAATTTTTAAAAGCTTTGCCTATTTCTTCCAATTGATATAGCATAGTTTTCTCTTGAACTTGTACAGTTCTATGAAGTTCATCTAACATTTCATCAAGTTCCATAGGCGTTAAATCACCAGGAGCTTTTATTCTAAAACCAAGTGTGTGGAATTGCACTGTGAATTGCGATCTTTTTGAGATACTACCTTCATTCTTCCACTCTAAATTCTTTAAATAATATTTGGTGACACCACTTTCCCACCCGATAGCAGCGGCAACTTCAATAACTGGAAATTCAAATATATTACTTTTTAAGATATTAACATTTTTCCTACTCTGTAGTTTACATGCCATTGCAAGTGGTGGACACTTCTTTGCGGCTTCTATTATCGCTTCTGGTCC
This sequence comes from Luffia ferchaultella, assembly GCA_949709985.1. Taxonomy (NCBI): domain Eukaryota; kingdom Metazoa; phylum Arthropoda; class Insecta; order Lepidoptera; family Psychidae; genus Luffia; species Luffia ferchaultella. The sequence goes on along the minus strand of OX453252.1, from coordinate 10,008,161 downwards.
ACCATATGAAAAAATTTTACATAATGTATATGTGTTGTTTAATACTTTGATATTTGTTTTTGAGTGCAATTCTAGATAACATAACAATGTTGCAATATTTTCGGACGCTACATCCAATTCTTCTACAGTTTCATCTATTGGAATAGCAACTTCATGCCCATTACATCTCTTGTTTTCATTATTTAGATTTTCATTTTTACCACAGTCACAGGGAATAAATACCTTCTGAAGTAATTTTCTAATCACATTACGATCTATTGTGTTAGAATGGACATGCTTGAGTAGTTCATTTTTGTCATTGCTTTGATAGTTTATAAACACATGGCAGTGTGCTTTTTTACCATCTCGACCAGCTCTACCAACTTCTTGAACATATGATTCAAAACTGTTTGGCATATTATAATGTATAATACATCTGATATCAGGTTTATTTATACCCATACCAAAAGCAACTGTGGCAACTATTATTCTCAATGAACCATCCATAAAATAATTTTGAATTTTTTTTCTTTGAGCAGCTGACATGCCAGCATGATAAGCCTCTGCAATGAAAGACATCCTTTTTCGTTTGCTAGTGCGATTTTCTATATTCCTAACTCCAGGTTCTTGTAGAGATGACCTAAGCACAGCTGCTATTCTTTCACATTCATCCCTTCTAATGCAGTAAACAATAACAGATTGATAGGATTTAATGGGCTCAGTGTTTAATAAAGTAATTAAAGAACAATCTTTATCTTTTTCTTGAGAAACTGATAAAGTGAGATTGTCTGGTAGTGTTGGATTGGTCACTACACCTTTAATGCCATCAGGGATGTTTATATGATTCACAATACTTGTGATTGTAGGTTGGCTAGCGGTTGCAGTTAAGCCTAAAATGCATTTTACTTTCAATTTTTCTTTAAGAACGCGACATATCATTAAGTAACTTGGACGAAAATTGTGACTCCATTGAGATACACAGTGCGCCTCATCAATACAAGCAAATGCAATAGGAGGCATAGCTTTGAATAGTCCTCCAAATCCATTTGACCCATCAGCTGATACTAAAGCTTCAGGTGAAATTAAGAGCACACTTATCTCACCGTCTTTCAGGTATTGTATGATTTTCTTGCGTACAGTAGGTGGCTGATTAGTATGTAAGCATCCCGCTTTTAGGAAATCGGGCATACTGAAAACTTGGTCTTCCATTAGAGAAACCAGGGGAGATATTACTAATGTGATACATTTGTAATATTTTCTATATATGTATGCAGGTAATTGATAACACAATGATTTTCCGCCTCCTGTAGAAAGAATAAGAAGTGTAGATAAGCCACATAAAATTCGTTTTATTACTTGTTCTTGCCCTGAACGAAATGATGGATGTCCGAACATATGGAGGGCTTCCATTAACTCTTGTGGCATTTCCTGATCAAAGCTCTTGTATATCGGTTTTATTGAAACATTGCTACTGTCATTCGTACTGGACAACATACTTAAAAAAGACAGTGGAATAGGGCTAGGTTCATAAACAGATAATTTAGAGATTTGTTCATCTACGCTTACATTAAAATCTGTTTCATTTTTAGATTCCATATCTTGTAAAGTCGGATTTGTATCTGTTTCACAAGCAGTCAGTGGTAAAAGGGAGTCACCCCTGTGTGCAATGCAGTATCTGGCCATGTGTCCACCTTGACCGCATTTAAAACATAAAATTATTCCTGATTCAGGAAATTCCATTTCTTTAGCTAACATCTTTTTATTTTTCCACTGCTTCTTTTTGTACTTAGAATAATTTATTGACTTTTTACCTCTAACAAATATTTTTTTCTCTATATTTATTTTAACAAAATTTTCATTCAAAGTTCCGTTTTTAATTTTCTCTTGCAATCGATCTTCATCACTCAAGAATTTTTTGGATTGTGATAATATATTTTCACTTTTACTACATTTAGTTTTAAAAATTTTTGAATCTTTGGAATGTCTTGGAGTCATGTTATTTTCTAGACCAAACGGTAAAAACTCATCCAGACTCGGCGGTTGTGCATTTTCATTATCATTAATAGTTGATTTTGGCTTTGATTTCGGTCTGGTTTTTTTAATTTTTTTATTCTGTACATCTTGTGCGTTATTTGAAATAGAGTCACTGTTTGTGCAATTTTCGGGATCAACAACCATTGTTTTATTTGGAATTGGTATTACAGAATCATTAACAATTTTTCTTTTCTTTAATGCCGGTTTTAGTTTATTGATTGAATAATCATCACTATCTGATTCACTGTTTTCAACATAATCACAACTTTTATCTATATTTTGAATATTTATATTTCGAATACCTATTACTTCAATGCATGTATCTTTCATTTCATTTTGAATATTGAGGCCTGATGCTCTTTCAAGCCAACCTTTATTAACTTGTCTTAATGTGGTATTCTTATTTATCTTATTCTGTGTGTTGGTGATATTCAAAGGGATGGAGTTGTTTGTAGATGATAGACCAGCGCTTTGTAATGTTGAAGAGGTTGATATATTTTCACTAGGAAACACTTCTACAGGAGATTCACAATCTTTTTTGGTTGCAGATCCTATACAATACAATGGCGGTGACAACATATGGTCAATTTCAATCGTTTTGTTTGCAGTTAGAGAATTTCTTATAGTTAATGATTTTCTGGGATTTCTCAAACTAAATTTACTGTTTTCAAAAAGCTTTTTAGATAGATTTTCTGTATAAGGAGTCAAAGAGTTATCATCCTTTAATACTTTCATTTTAGTCTGAGTAGCAGTCACTGTATTGTAAGAATCCTCATTTGAAAGTAGTTTTTCCAACTGTTCACCACTTGGTAATTTGCTTAAAAAATCCTTAGTACCTGGACTAGGACAGTCTAAAGTAAGGCTGTCGGATATTATAGTAAAATCAGGCGAAGTAGAAAAATTGTCATCTTCAATTTCACAGTCTAATAAAGACTTTTCCAAGGCGGCACTTTTTAATTGGAAATATTGCTTGTATGCGTATCTTACTTTGGCAGGAGCATCTTTAATATCACACTTAGATGGTATTCTAGCATGTTTCCTTTTAAATTCTTTTTCCCATTGTTTTACAAGTAACTTAAATTTTAAGTACCCCTTATCTTTTTTAACTATTTCAGTAACATCCATTTCTTTACAGAAATTTGAATCTTTGTTTGCAATATAATTATTTTTTACAATTACTTAAATGAGCATATTCGTTTTCTTCATCATTATTCAAAACAACAACAAACTAGTTTTAAGTTTTTGCTGTTTACAACTTAATATTTAATTCATTAAAATAAAATACTGTACCTAAAACTTTCCCTCGTAAATTTAATTTGACAATTTTGATATATATCAATCAAGAACAATTTCAATGATTGATGACATGACTCGGACCACAGAACAATACTCGGACTTAATGTTGGTCTCAGAATAATTACTAAAGGTATAGAAAGAATGTAAATTTTACATATGTTTAACTTGTTCTAACATGTAGAATAAAGCATTAGAAAGAAATATATAGTTGATTCAAAATCATTGCTGCTTATGATCAGAACGCAGCCCCCAAATTCATTTCAACTTATATAAACGATGGAGCTAAATAATGCGTAGTCAACAACGTTATCGATATACCTATTTAAAGTTAAATATTTCAATTGATTGTAGTAATAAAATATATAGGTACGTTTATTTCTTCGTACGTACGTCTTTAAACTTGTACATTATTTTAGTGTCCAATAAGGATCATGGTACGGTATATAAGTAATAAGTATTATGGGTACAAACAACGATAACACAAACACTGATTGATTATGACCCGGCACAAATATTTAAAAATATACGATACATAGACCTATGAAATCAGAACCTATGTTAGAGTTACTAATAACTGAGCGGTCAACATTTATGAAACGAACAAACTAGTAATGAATAAATTATAAAGGAACAATTTAGTAAGCCAAAAAATGGAGGCAATAAAAATTACAATTTTTAGGATTCCGTGCATCCGATTTGAAAAAAAAAACGGAACCCATACAGGATCACTCTTCTATACTTATCCCTCGATCACAGCCTATTTTCTCTGAGTCTATTTGACAAAAACACTTGATTTTTGGTACAATTAGAAAGTTTTGTAAGCCAATTTGGAACATATAAAATTAATAAACTATTTTGATATTGGGGATCAATTTTAGATAGCAAATTAAAAAAAAAAAACGTATGTAAGTGCATTTTTCATAGCAAAAAAACTTGTTATGAAAAATGGATAGTTATAATAACATGAAAATCTAAACGATAAATCAATTCTCATTTTGGAACTAAATTAAAAAAAAAATCAAATTCATTATTTGATACATCAAATGAAAAGATACGTTTTGAGAAATATAAATAAATACAACTTTTTAAACCATAAAATATAATATGTCAAAAAAAATTACCAAAGTTAGTTTAAAATTTTACTAGTTTCGTAACAGCGTTAAACGAAACATTTCAACTATGTATTAGTTGAAAGGTTTAGTTTATGACTGTTTACAACAAATTATTTTATAAATCTTGTGTAATAGATAAATTACAATTTCTTGAACCTTCTGGGTGGCTTGTTTCTTCGGTCTACTTCGCTCCTCGCATGGGCACAAGCAATAGCTAAATCATCCCCTAAATTGCAAATTTTAATGTCCATTTAAAATCAAAAGACCGTTTACTTGGCGTCTAGTTTACTCTTTTAACGGGTTTTGTCCATTCATTTCGTATCTCTGGACCGAAAGAAAAAATACAACAAGAATTTGTTAAGCATTAATTGTGATGTATGGAGTAGCTTAGAAGATACAACTTTGGCACAAACTTTTCACCGCCGTTGTCGGAAACTGAAGTCATTAAAATAATTATTACTATATATTTAATATAAAGTGAGGTATACCCACTCTATTTTTCAAGCATGCAGGAACATAAACTAAAATAATCCGGGAGATGAATGTTACAGATTGTAGGCACATTATAGGGAAATGAAGCGGTTTATTTAGAAAAAAATTCTACACATAATTATTTTATAGTTTCTGATGTGGAACCGTGTTTATACGAGTCGGACTTGCATTTGACTGGTTTTTATTATGAAAAGATCATTAGGCCGAATTGGTACATTAATAAGATGTCGATATAAAATATCGATAAACACAAACATGGTGTCAATCTCTATAACAAACGTAAATATGAAATTAAATTATTTTTTACTTCTTTTAAGCTATTTTATCACAGTTTAGTAATTTTAATATTTTTAGTGTTTTGTTTAAACACTAAAAATAAAAAATAATAAAAATATAGGCTTTTGTTTAAAAATACGAGATAATAAAATTGTTAATTTCTTAGTGTTTAAAAAAGGCTTTTGGCATTTATCGATGGAACGAAATTGTTTCGTTTTCTGTTGATTTTAAGGAACTGTGACTGTGGACATTTATTGCAACACAAGCCTTTTTTGTGGCGATTTTATTTCACATAAATTTATTTAATAATTTAGTTTTATATTATTAAAAATTATAATAATTTGATGCAAACGTCCGTCTGACTAATCAGACAAATGTTACTAAGAAGGGGGTACAAGCAGGTTGAAGCAAACCGTCATATATAGTTACATCTTTTTCGCTCACACTGAAATTTACCATGTGCAAAACATGTGGAAAATAAAACCAATATATGTAAATACAAGAATGCCTTCTATAACTTTAGTAATTGTTCTGAGGTGTTGGTTAGGATCAGAGTTGCCAGATGAAAATTATCAGTTTATAGTACAGCAGTAAGAAAATCGTATGCCCAGATAAAGTTAAAATAAAGTAGTATATCGTCATTGATATACCAATAATATAACTGGATGGGCTGTTCGCGTTCTAAAGTGTCCGCGCAGGAAGTCATCCAAAACGCAATAAGCCACTAACCGGCTTTTAGTCGGTGTAATTACTTAGCGTTGAATAAACGTACGCGATGCCAACTTGTGTCGTAAAAATTTGTAAAACTACTCGTCAGAGACGCAAAAAAGAGCTGAATGTCGTATTTGCGGTAAGTAAACATTATAATTTAACATTAGTTTATGCCTGCAAACGGTTATTCGATAATTTTTAATTTAATTTGAACATTATCATGATTTAATTTTCGCCACATTCCCGTAAACAGTGTGACCCGTCCGACCCGTAATAAGTATTTGCATGCACTGACGCGCACAACGGAGCCGGGCCGCGACTATGTCAGTCCACGCACGTTGCAGACGCTTTTATTTCGCTTTTGGTTACCGACTGCAAATCCTTATTATTAAATTGTTAAATCAATGTATATCGTACACATGTATGTTATTTATTTTTATTTTACACATTAGTAAAATCTTTAATTCTAATTCTAATTTCATTTGTTGTCACTCTCATTTTTATATTTACTGTCTTTTTTTGGAATTGTTCTGAGGTGTTGGTTAGGATCAGAGTTGCCAGATGAAAATTATCAGTTTATAGTACGGCAGTAAGAAAATCGTATGCCCAGATAAGTTAACAAAGAAATGCTACTCATTCGTTCCATCATTTTTTCGCTAGATTCGAAATTCGTAGAGGTACCTACTTTTTTTTTTTAATTCCCGACGCAAAAAGAGGGGTGTTATTAGTTTGACCTGTGTGTGTATCTGTGTATCTGTCCGTGGCATCGTAGCTCCCAAACAGATGAACCGATTTAGATGCGGATTTTTTTATATGAAAGGTGAATTAGTCGGGGGTGTTCTTAGCCATGTTTGATAAAAATCAGTCCAAGATGGCCGCCGCCACAAAATGGCGAATTACATATATTTTTTTTACTACTTCATCAATATGGGTATCAAATGAAAGAAGTTGACTAGTAGAATACTATACACTGTGACAAATTTCAAATCCAAGATGGCCGCCACCACAAAGTGGCGAATAACATTTTTCTTTTTCACTACTCCTTTAATACGGGTACCAAATGAAAGGACTTGACTAGAAAATACTATACATTATGACAAATTTCAAATCCAAGATGGCCGCCACCACAAAGTGGCGAATAACATTTTTTTTTCACTACTCCTTCAATACGGGTACCAAATGAAAGGACTTGACTAGAAAATACTATACATTATGACAAATTTCAAATCCAAGGTGGCCGCCACCACAAAGTGCTGAACAACATTTTTTTTCACTACTCCACCAATATGGGTATCAAATGAAAGGACTTGACTAGAAGAATACAATACTATACGCTATGACAAATTTTAAATCCAAAATGACCGCCGTTACAAAATGGCGGATATCATGTTTTTTCACTACTCCACCAATATGGGTATGAAATAAAAGGACTTCACTAGAAGAATGCTATACCTACACTATGTCAAATTTCGCAAAAGTCGCACCCTTTTGATCATTTCGCTCCTCGATTTTTTTATCATGTTGTGGTGTATATTTAGAACATATATAAGTTCTGCTTGTAGTTCGTGGACATTTTCATACTAGTTTCATACATTTGTCCCAATCCAGGAAAGAAAGTGTTCATTGAGATAGTCCCTTGTCCTGTGACTGTTATGAGCCGGAGCCCCATCTTGCTGAAAAGTAAGGTTTCGTCGTTCTGCAACCGGAAGATTATTTATCTCACTTCTTAAAATCTCAAGTATTTCTAAATACCTTTCCGTATTCAGATGTCCTTCGTTAAAATGAGTCGAACGAAAAACGCACTTGATTATTAGTGTCGCGGATACGTAATTAAGGGATTCTCCCTGGACCAAATGCGATTATAGTGTCGGTTGTACATACCATTATTGCTAAAGTTTGTCTCGTCTGGCCAGATATTATTATTCAGAAAATACTGATCCTCTAGGATGAGCCTCTCGATTTCATGGCAAAAAATAAGTAGTCTTACAAGCATCACCCGGCCGTAATTTTTGTATAGGTACTAATCGCTCTTTAACGTAATTTTTGAATTTGTATTTTTTCAGTACACGGTGTACCTATTTTGCTTTTCGAAATTCCGATTTCTTTTTCACCTTCTCTCGCTGAACTTTTAGGATTTCTCTCAAAGTAGGTATATCAAAATGTCAAGTTCATCGTCAGTGTTTGTCATTTGGTGCCGCGGTTATCGAAACGTCCCTATAAGATTATTCACCAAACGTTTCATAATAAATTGAGATGGTGTATTTCTATCAGGATATCGTTTGCGGTGCCATTGTAAGGCTAATGTTATGTTTTTGTGGTTCAAAAAGTACCTATTCTTCCATTAAATCGAAATTATTTTGATACGCCATGGTTATGTAACAAATTCACAATATAATGCAAAAATCCTATAATGAGAATCACAGTAACAAACATGTAACAAAGGAATAAAAGTTTGAAAATGGAACACATTTTGTATTATTAAAGATTCAGGATACGACAGAAACTTGATTGGACAGAAACTCGATTTGTTGCGTACAACAAATCCTAATTAACCTACTAATTACGTATCTCTTTATCATTTTTAGGGAAATGATGTGTTCTTTTCAAGTGGGTACTCATTCATTAGTAATAGGCACTTTAAAATGATAATGTCAGTTGTATGTCATTACGGCAATAACAGCTTTTCATTTTTCTGAACAAAATTTCACATCAAATGTTAAAATGCATGGTCTTCCTTTTATTTCTGACACTATGTTATTAAGCAAAACATAATCCTTATGATACAGGGTAATTTTTTTTTTCGTTTAGCGGGTTCGATTCCCAGTTCAGCCAGGTAATTATTTAAAAATCAATGAATGCAGTTTAAATTGTTTTTTTTTTAAATTAATGTCTTCTTTCAGTAAAATGTTCAATCCATAATATTCAGCGTATTTTCCCTCCATGTGGCATAGCCGTGGGACGCCCTGACACCCTTATATTATATAGATAATATATAGGTAGGTAGTAGTAAATGAGATGAACGAAGGTTTTTTTATTGGTTAGGTACTTATTCATGAAATATATCAATAGGAAGTTAAAGGATGCTTTTTTTTTATTGACGAAGACGTTTTATTTAGTTTCGCCACATTTGCTACATTATTGATGGTCGATAATGACCATCGTACAATAATTAATACAAAATCATAGTCCGTTGTCTAAGCTTTTATCGTCAAAATACAATAGAGCAGTAATTTTTTTTGACATGTTAAAACTAACGTTCAGTCCGAGTTCAAGCCATAGTCATTGTTTAAAATTTTTTAAGTGTACTTATATAATGCGTAAGTTAATGTATTTTACAGTAATTCTATATAATTAGGCAGCAGCAGACTGTTGTGTGGTTGTCCCTGAATTTGCTGTTACGGTGGAGGCTGCATCATCTGGTTCGTCGATTTGCAGCCATGGCATTCGTCGCTGGAGTTCTTGTCTGTTAAAAAATAAAATATTCAACATTAATACGTGAAAAATCCAATTTAAGAACTTTTGTAATACTGTATGTTTAGTACTGTTAAATAGTAGGTATCTACTCTTACCCACTGATATATGAGTTGGTATTATACCTACGTGGATGTGGCATCATTATAGGTTGTATATGGTCCGAGAAATCATCGAAACTAAGTTATTAGATGGAAATACTGATATAGGAATATATCAGTGGATGGCAAGGAAATTTTTTAACGCATCCCAGCGTGCGAGGTTTAAGTTAATTAGAATTAGACAGACTTTTGAAAATGTAATGAAGTTTCTTTATAGACTTTTATATTTATAGGCAGCACATGGGCAGCACAGACATAAGAAAAATCTAGACTCCCTGTCACTGAACAACCAATGAAGCATAGCAATGGCGAGTGCGTAAGTACCTACCTATGTGTGAGTGGAACTTTACAGCATACTAGCGGTTGGTAGACTTACTATGTTATGAGTGTGTAAAATATGCTTCAAAAAGGGTACAAAGTTTTCTCTTCACGTATTAATATATAGATTATCAAATCAAGTGGTTTGACTCCCTCTTAATGTACCTAAAGGATTTATCAAAAAGCTCATGACCCCTTTAAACACTTTTCGCTATTTCTCATAGTTTAGGATTTGGCCATATAGTCCCATCTCAAAAATTCACTCTGTATATATATTTTAGGTTTCCACTTTCCTACTCTACATAAACTTTGACTATGCCAAATCTCACATACCTCCGTGCGCGTAGTATGCTTAAAAAGGGATTGAAAGCTATTTCTTCATGTATTTATACCTGTATAAATTATCGAATCAAGTGATTTTCTCTTAAAGTAACAGATTTAAAGAAAATGTAAACATGCAGTTTTGTTTCCTCAAAAATCGAGCTCATGACCCCTTTGAACACTTTTCACTATTTCTCATAGTTTAGGTTTTAGCCATGCATTCCCATCTCAGCAACTCATCTTGTATATAGATTTTCGCTTTCTGTATTCCTACTCCACATAAACTTTAACCATGCCAAATATCACGCTCCTCCATGAGCGTAATATGCTTCGAAGGGGTCTACGTGTCTACCCCTACAACCCTAGACCCTAAAATTAGACCTAAATTTTAAAAATTAGAACTAAAATTAGCCCCTAAAAGGGATCTAAAGTTTTCTCTTCACGTATTTATATATAGATGAGGCGTGCCATTTTGTATCTTCCAATTGTTTTTTTTTTAAACTGAACAGAACTCACCTATATCGAGGATGACTTATAGCATAGATCCATGGATCAATACACGCCACGGTTTTGCACGCTACTGCTGGTATCATGGTGACCTGTGAAAAGTCATTCAATAATTTGGGAAAGTGTACGTTCGAGTAGTCCTGTCCTGGCGATTGCAAATGGAAATTATAGAATTTTTTGTTTATTGCCTTGGTCTGTTTTACGAGTATTTATCGTATGAAGAGGCTTATACTGAGAATCATATTTTAAAGAAAGCCGCGATTTTTGAGACATGTATTAACCTAGGCTCTACACATTAACCTAATTGGGTCAGATTGAAAGTCATGAGTCATTTAATTGACAGAGACAATTGATTGATAATGGTTGTTGACTAGTTCATAGGTTAAACTTATACATGTGGCGCCATCTTTATATTTTACACAGTTGCATTCGAATGTTTTTTATTTCACACAATACATATTCATACATTTTACGCATTTGAAAGCTTCTAATTTTTATTAAAAATGAATAACGAAAATTTGCTCAAGACAACTCACAATAGACCTATCTGTTGTGAAGGATAATAATTAGTTAGATAGCGCCATCTATGGTAAAGTATAGACACAAATTCGATTTGAGTTTGTTTCGTTGCGTAGGTACATTGGAGGGTTTATCTACTCCATCGAAATTTTACTTCTTTTTTAGAGAGTTTATCAAACCTCGCGGCATAGAAAATCGCAAAACAAAAATTAAAGGTATTTCCACGTAACATTATTTTTGAAATTAATTTTCTTTTAACATGATGTCTTCTATTTTTAAACAAACAATCTATACTGTGGATCGATACTGAACTTTGTTCTTTTCGAAAACCATATCTAAGAGGTACTTAAGTGATTCTTCACTTCGTTTATGATACATTATCAATCAGCCACTTAATCACAAAGTAAAATCTTTAATTCTTACCCCCGGCGTGAGCAGTTGCTGGTTTCCGAAAGCGCCGATGAGCGCCATCACCCCGTACGGGGTCCAGGATGCCACGAATAGAAAGCAAACAGTTAGCGCAGCTTTTGCGATGCGTATTTCAGCCGACTGCGATGCTCCGTTCTGGTTGGCTCGCAAGGACTCCACGTTCATCTTTTTCGCTTGTTCCCTGTAATATACCATTTTGTACATTTTTATAGAATCAAGCATTGAACGCACACGTACTATAAACCTACCTAAGGAACCTACCCATACTACATGATCCCTTTAGGGTGGAGCGAGGTTTTAAAAAGGGCGACTTGGCGAGGGGGGGAGTCTTATATATATATATATAAGACTCCCCCCCCTCGCCTCGCCTCGACGTCTATCCACTCCACGATTCCACGCCACCCAAGACCCAGTCTCCTTTGGTCTCCTGGAGAGGACCTGTAGAAGTCGCACGCGATACATGTGGTCCACTACAACACTATGCACGTTTTTCCGATGGATGTTTATGGATATTTACAATTTGGGGCCTAGACGTTATTGCCATGTATACATTATTATTATATATATATGTATATATATATATATATATACATATATATATATAATAATAATGTGTATATATAATATATATATATAATATATATATGTATGTATATATATATGTATATATGTATAATAATAATGTGTATATATAATATATATATATAATATATATATGTATATATATATATATATATATATACATATATATATAATAATAATGTATACATGGCAATAACGTCTAGGCCCCAAATTGTAAATATCCATAAACATCCATCGGAAAAACGTGCATAGTGTTGTAGTGGACCACATGTATCGCGTGCGACTTCTACAGGTCCTCTCCAGGAGACCAAAGGAGACTGGGTCTTGGGTGGCGTGGAATCGTGGAGTGGATAGACGTCGAGGCCGTCAATGAGGAGAAAATAATCACGTCGAGGAAGCTCCTGATGCTGCCGCCTCCGTGATCTACAATGTGTCTGAATGGATTGATGCTGGGAACGTGTTCGTTGAAGATGATTCAGATGAAAAATAATTGTGAATAAAAGACAATAAAACTTTTGCTGTTGTAAATTAAGTTCAAGTTACATGTTTTACATAAGTTTTTTTTTGATGATATTTTTTTCACTTGTAATTTGAAGGTATGGACGCACATTTGGCGTCACGTGAAAAGAGCCATATTAATAAAGCAAATGCAACTCAAGAGACTTTTTTTTACTTTGTGTTTGCAAAAAATGATTTAAAACCATATTTATGAATTACTGCGTGAAAACTAGTGGGTAGGAGAGGCGGTGTTTTGGCATATACTACGGGTGCAGGTATATGCCAAAACACCGGGTGTCATCAGAACCCTTTTTCTCGAGGAAAGGGTAGGGGGGTATCAAGTTTGAATTAATATCTAGCATTTAGGTTTACGATCTCCTGAAGCTGTTAAAATAATCAAGATTCTAACGCAACCCAATAAAAAATACGGCCCTTTACGGGTCTTTGGGCTTATTTTTTATTTTGTATTTTATTGTATTTGTTGACTAATAAAATAAACTAACTATACCAAAATCAATGTAAATGTACCTAAGTGCGGCTTCGTGAGCGAACACCTGCTTGACGATACCGCTGTAGAAGTAGATGATGAGGCTCATCGGGAACACATAGCTGCACGTGAAGATGCAGGCAACGAACAATTTCGTATCGAATGTATTCGTCAGGTAGTCGAATGTACAAGATGTCAAGTAGCCCTCTGAGAAAATAAAAATAATAGGCATACGTGGTCCCTTAGTGCGAGGCTGGACGTTAACCGGGCATTACTGGTTTTTTTTTTTAATATAACGTATATACACATCACAATAACGTCTAGGCCACAAACTAAGCATTAGCTTGTATTTTGGGTGCCAAGCGAAGACACCACATACATATAACAACCAAGACCCGGTACCAGTATCAATATTCATCATATAAATACTGACCCGACCTGGGATTCGAACGCGGGACCTCCAGCGTCGTAGGCAGGGTCGCTACCCACTAGGTTAAGCGGTCGTTACCCGACTACGGCGAAACTGGAAGAAGGGTAACTATTTCGCGCGTTTGTGACTATATATCTAAGTTTGTGTGTGTTTGTGTAGGTATATAATATAGTATACATAGTACACATATGTATATTATAACACTGTGTTACGATTTTGACACGAACAACTACAAAGTAATTAAGAAATTTGGCTCACATATCTTTGAAAAAAAAATCAGGTTTGTGTAGCCCTAAGCCAAATAAAAACAATAGAGAATTTTTGTTTTTTAGTGAAAAGAAAAAATTGATTACCTATTTAAAAAAAAATGAATAACCTGACTGCGTGAGAATTAACATAATTTTTAAATATCCTCTATAATCTATAGAATGTGAATAAAATACACTATCATATTAATATGACTTGGATGTTATATAAGGTATCTATTGCAGGCGGAGACAATAAAAAATTATAAAACATGTGTTGTAAAAAAAATAAAACAGATATTCATTTATAGACCACCAACATATTGTGGTGATAATTGGTTGGTCGCCATTTGCAATATCTTATATAACATTCAAGTCACTTTTATTCACATTCTAAATTTTATTTTTCGGTAATTTTTTTTTACCGACAAGTTTTTTATTTTTTTTATATACCTGTTTTCTTATAAATAAAAATGAACATACCAGGTACATATCTGCCCCATATGTTGAAAAGCGGTAACAAGGCCCAAGGAGTAGCGTACACCCATACCAACACCATAAGCAACATGACTTTGCCTTTAGACAGTCGTCCGTCCAGTGGCCGTGTAATCGTTGAATGCCTGTTTGAAATTTTGTTTGTCAATTACTAGATTAATGGTCGCCCAGCGGTCGAAATTAGACCGTCTTTTGCTCCCTTTTTAAAAACACCAATAATAATTTGGCGAGAGTAAGTCAATTCAAATTGCATCCAACGACAGACTATTATACTCATATGGTTGATAGTATTTGTAATACGTTATTAAATATTAATTTTTCATTCTTCTTCTTTTATTCATCTTTTATATTTATATGCAAAATCTACACTCCTCTGTGCGCGCAATATGCTTTAAAAGGGGTACAAAGTTGTCTCTTTACGTACATTAGGTAATACGTGATTATCAAATCAAGTGGTTTGATTCTCTGTTAAAATTACAGATTTTTCAAAAATGTGAATATGTATTTTTTGTTCTCTCAAAAATCTATCTTTGAACATTTTTGGCTATTTCTCATAGTTTAGGATTTGGCCATTCAGTCCCCTCTCAAAAACTTACCTGTAGTCTGTATATAGATTTTAGCTTTCTGCACTCCTACTCCACATAAACTTTAACTTTGCCAAATCGTACACTCCTTCGTGCGCGTAGTATGCTTAAAAAGGAGTGTTACAAAGTTTTTTCTTCGCATATTAATAATATACACAATTCACATTTGAAATATAATCAGGTTGTGTGCGGTAACAGGTGTATAAAGCTGTATAGAGCTTCTTGCTTTTTCACAAGGGTTGTTTTCGGTGCCGGCTACCCGACAGTCAGCACGTGTGAAAACAGTCTTAATAATTATAGCCAGTTCTGTTGTTTTATTGTTTAATTTAAAAATCGGGCAAGTTCAAGTCGGATTCGCACACGAAGAGTTCCGTACCACCGTGCAATATTAAAATATTGATATATTTCTTGTCTTGTACCCCCATTTACTTTTAATTTAATTTAATTTTTATTATTTGTTGTTATAGTAGGTAATACACATTCTGTGAAAATTTTAGGTGTCTACCTATTTCGGTTCAGACGATACAGCCCTGTGACGGACGGACAGCGGAGCCTTTGCAATAGGGGTCTTGTTAGTAAGTACCCTTTGGGTACGTTACCCTAAAAACATGAGTGTGAATGGCATCATAGTTATTTGAACAGTCGTGAGCTGTCGCAGCGGCAAGTAGTGGCAAAATATTGAATCGTCGTTCACCTGTCATATGCGATGCAAGCGTTGGTCATGGCGGCGCCAATGCCGCTGTAAGCACCCATGAGTGCAAAAATCTGGCAGCCGAGCGCGCCGGTGGCGAAACCGCGCATCACGCTGTTGTAAATGAAGATTGGAGCCTTCGCCATCATTATAAAGTCCAATATCGCAAGTTGAAGAATTAAAAGGTTGCTCGACGTACGCAGGCTTTTTGTTCTGTTTATTGGAAATTAATAACTAGGTTAACCCAAGGTAGTTATTAGTTTACACGCGTATATTATGATGGCTTATATTGAAGGAAGCCATAGAGTGTCGATATTACAAAAAAAAAACATTCTTATTCGAAATAACGACTTTTATGTATGGTCTGTAATTGTCTTTGTACAGCGGGTGGTCATCAGCGGCGGTACGACGGTAAGTGGCACAATAATATATGGCAAAGTAAATGGGCGATCGTTTTGACCTAGACTATTATGTCAGATACCGTCACATTGGTAACCACCTGCCGTATATATTTAAACCATAATAGATTATTTGGAAAATATAAATCAATTATTTTTTATTTTCAATTTTTTTACATTTGTTAGTCGATAATTTATTCTATACCTCTTCCAATATTATATAATCTCGCATGAAAGCTAGGCTTACTTGGTTATTAATGATATATTATTACATGGATGCAGTATCACTGCTTAGTTGCTTTATGGTCTATAAATTTTTGGAGTTATATGACGAATGTAAAGAGTGTTGGTGAGTCTTTTATTAAATAAATTGTCATATAACTACAACATCCTTTTTTGTTTTTGTTTGAATGAACTTTGGCCCATATACGATTACACCCAGATATATGCTATGGTGGCATCCGATCTATACGTAGTGATATGTGTCTATGTTAGTTATTACATCTATTAGTTGTCGTGTGTTGTGTTTCAAGATAGTTAAAAACATAACCCTTAAAAGGACATAATAGGTGATGAAAGTTTGTACAGGAATCCCGTCATTTGTAAGACGCGCTGAAGCGAATCACACGGGATTCGGATATTGGGTATCTTTTCTGACGATAGGTATTCACTGAGATATATCTTTTCAATCTATCCCTCAGAGGGTATTTTAAAATAAGGGATGTAAGTAAGTATGACAATCCGAAATTTTTGAAGTTAAATTCATAAAAATTGGCATTTTCCTTTTGGGTCGTTATGTACCTAGGTATATTGCTGCCTCTACATTTTTTTTTCTGTTTTGTTTAATTAATATGAATGCAAACTTTCACATCATGGCGTAGTCGTTTTAAGGCACCGAAACAAATGGAATTAGGTACCGAATCAATATTAATATTATATAGATCGAAACAAACAAGAGATCTTTCCAAAATTAGTTAGCGTGCAGTCCCGGTCAACTCAGTTTCGAGAGGTGGCGAAGTGTCAAAACCACCGGGCAGTGTTGCCATAGACAAACGCGCCATATCAACCACATGCATTTTTATATCCAACATAGGGACTTATCCTGTAATGTTCTATGTTTATAAAATGTTGGTTTGCCTAACAAAAATTAAGTGCAATTGTGTAACATTTATTTTTGTCAATTTTGTGTTAAATTAAAACAATAACATTTTATTAAAATATGTGGGATGTCTCACACAAGGTCATCTAATCCCAAATTATACAGAACCCGTACTATGAATACTAATAAACAACTAAACATTATACATATTGAGATTTATAACTTTTTCATATATTTTACACTCAGATACCTAATAAATAAACATGTTCGATACATGTTTGTATCGGGCAGGGATCCAACCCGCGATTTTTGGTTCCGCAGACGGTGTCTACTACCACTCGACCAACGGGTCAGTCTTAGGTATCAACACTATTTGATTCAAGTACTAACGTAGCAAATATGTAAATGACAAGGCCGTTCCCGAGTAGCGCTGCTGCTGTGAAGAATGTGTAGAGCAGAGCAAGCGCGGTGTGCGCGGCAGCGGGGGGCGCGGGGAAGGACAGCCAATGGGTCGGTATCACAGCCAGGTCTTCGATGGTCAAGCCCGCGCCCAGCATTTCCACCGCCGCTTCGCTCGTTCTGACATGTGATAAAGTTGTTGAAAAAATTAAATATCACAAGCTATAGATAGGTCTCGCGAGGCTCCTTCGGGGCTAAAATAAATTAGCAACTATCAAGAAAAAATTAAAGTAGGAACAGAACGGAAAATATTTATGTTTAAACTAAAAGATATGTGATTTCTGTTTTAATGGCAAGAACCACAATTTATATTACAAAGAGGAAAGAATTGTATTTTTGTATGTTTGTAACGAATAAACTCAAAAACTACTGAACCGATTTTAATTTTTTTTTTCACCATTCCACCATGTTACACTATTCCTGAGGAACGTGGGCTATATTTTATTTTTAAACTAGCTTTCCGCCCGCGGCTGTGCTCGCATTGTACTACAGTTGCACCGGGACTGCTATGATTTTTTGTATAAATATAGTTTATGAGCTAAAGAGTGACATAGGCTACTTTTTCCCAGGAAAAATCGGTCCCGGTATATACAACTGTGTAGTTCACGCGAGCGGAGCTGCGGGCCTAAAGCTATATAATATATACACATATATTATAGCATTATTCTACTACCAACCTTATTATAATCTGGTGAAAACAATTTACGTTGAAAGCGTTTATTAAGTCCTACCTACTATTAGTAATTGTTTTGGGCTTTTTAATCACACTATTGAAAAATTAGAGAGACAGACACACAGAGGCGAATATTCATTGGTAAATATTCATCTGAATAAAACACTCACTTAATTTCAAAATATTTTTAAAGATTTGTCTTACTACACCCCACACGATATGTTGCGCGAAAAAAAAGTTATTACTTAAAAATCTATGGAGAACCACCCCAAAATTCTCATAGTGTGATGATGTCCCGTAGAGAAATCACTAGATGATAGACAAATCTCTTAGGGGACGGTTTTTAAAACGACTACCAGTGAAATTTTATCATAAACAGTGGAAAGATGACGGAGATGAGAAAAATAATTAATATATGAAACGTTGTGAGTAGCTTCATTTTGGCGAGTCCACCACACTTTTCCTTTGCCACAATAGCTACACCACTTTTCGTAAATACGTGGCTGTTATGCAGTATTTTTGTCGGACAAAATGTATTTCGATTTTCTTTCGAATTTTGAAGTACAACGATTTTTGTATGATCTTCTTCACTTCATCAGCTCATTTTTACCCTATTACAGGGGCTTAGGCCTCCCCCGGGTGAAGGGGCTTGAAGCTTAAATCCACCACTGTATGATCGCTGTGTGATATATAGAATTTAATACATACCTGAGTGGAGAGTAATAAGGAACATAATCGGAGACAGTTTCGTTTTCCATTTGAATGATTGGTGACAATAGATAATGTTGTGACGAGCAGTCCTTGGCAGCGAGTCTTCCGCTGCACCACTGACTGCCGCCGAAAGAAACCCCACATTCCGTTTATATCAAATCTCGGTAACGCGATTGTATCAGATTATCCACCTCTGATACGATTAGTAAGGGTTTTTACGCGCAGCAAATGTGCGGATTTGTGATTTGATTCCGCCCTTCGTTTATAGACCAAGGGATAGGCCAGATCGAAGGCAGGAATTAAATGAGTTTTATTACACTAAGTTAAGGTGCGGTCAACAGCACCTTAACTTAGTATAAGTTACTCCGATTCAGAAACGACTTTGTCCTAGGTATATTTAAAATATCTTCTTTCTTCTTTCGATTAGACTTAGGTTGATAAAAAAAGATAAAACATATTTTAACTAAACTGGGTCTAAATAAACGTTTCTGAACAGTTTCGTTCATGATCTTCATTGATTCTTAGCCCGTATTCTTAAGGAGCGATCTCACAGTTACCCATCAGTCCTCTCTACCCATCTGTTGAACTAGTAGAATTATGAACTCTTTTGTTATTTTATTTGGCAGTAAGCAGATAGTGAAACTGGCCCTTAGACTATTACGATGAACTCGTACAAATGATGTCATGCGTCGAAATTAATTTGACTGTTACGTGATTAAATGAATGTCACAAAATGTTTTATATTTTAAATGCTAGATCCAGAATTAATGTTATTATGTGGAAACTTGTTATGGCTTGTTGCAACATCCATCACCGTGTTTTTTTCTTAATGCTCATGTTTTAGTTGTAAGTTTTCCTTAAAAAACATTAAAATTATAAATTAAAAAATAAAATAAAAATATACACGTGCATCATTAAAGGTAAAGAATTCAATATTTCCACTGTGTATGCATTTTTGGTTACTTTGAAATAAAATCTAATTTATGTAATCTAATCTAATTTAAAATCTAAGGGAAATATCGTAATTCCAGGACGGGAATTTTTATTTTCATATCCATGAAAGAGTCATAGACAAGCGGGGCAGATTATAAAGAAATCGTTACAATTTAACAACAATTTTTAATAGACATCACAACAACCATTTGGGTTAACTTTATATAAATACAGTACATACATACTACTCGGCCTTAAGGAAGAATACACGATATACTCGAATTTCAGTATAATTATAAATTGTTGAGAGTACAAAACTTAATTGACTTGTCAGATCATATTCACAGTAAACGTTATTTAGTTGCATAAAAAGATTACGTTGTCGATAACAAATTGACATATAAATAAACTGTTAAGTCGAACCATGATATGAATACAAGCGGATATTTACAAAATCTCCTCATTTTCTAAATTAATCATCAGTCAATCGTCCAACTGATGATAGAGAATCGTTTTGATAGTAAATACTGAAAAATAAAATAAGTAGGTAGATAGTATATAAGCAAAGTAGGTTAAGATTCAGAACATCTTCGCGATAAACAGGCGACACAAGTGGGAAGAAGCGGTGCGGTGGGGCAGAAAACACTTCCCGGCGATCAAAAAAGGTTTATTTAATTTAAAGAAAAAGGTATTAAAATGTCACAGAAGTTTACGTGCGTCTAATAGATTTGATGTGAAGCTACGTACAAAAAAGATGTTTATCAGTAGCTAGCTATGCGATGTCGACATCCCTTATTCGTAAATATTCGTTAACCGTCGTTAGTACCGAAAAGATGACTTACTTACTCGGGGCCGCGCGTTCCAAGTACTTTTGTACAAGTATACTACCTACCTACTTATTTTTATAAGTCATTATCATTGTTTTAAACAAACATTTTGTGCAATTACACATTAAATACCTATACTTAATTTCAGAATCTTTATTTTATTTCCCAGTACGAATTTCACATGTGGACCACATCACACAAACTCTCCACAGTGAATATTTCAAAAATCAAGTGGCGTATATACGGTCTGTAATATACATTTTTGACGTGACAACGTCTAATAATTTGATGAAGCCGGCTGCACGCATGAAAAAACTTGACGCATGCTGCGTTACCTCGCTCTGAGGCGTTCCATGTAAAACAATTGCTCAACGCACGTTCATACTTGTAAAAACTATGTACATTGTAAAAAAAAATTGACAATTGTATTTATTCGTACAAATAAATGTAACTTAATCAATGCAATTGTGATTTCCATTCACCTCCTCCTTTATATTCATACAAAATATCTATCAAACAAATAAAATTTAAATTTTCTTTTGAACAATGCAACCATTCCATCAGTATTTTCTTATGACGTTGTCACGTTCAACTATCGTCAGTAAACTGACTTTACAGACAACCGATTTTTTTTGCTCAATTTTTGTAATTACAACGCGGTGTCTCTAAATCAACTCACGAGGCATAAAGGTCTCAGTACTCATAGATAATATAATATACGTTTTCACTTTAACAGCGATAACTCATATTAATTTAGAATCAAACAAAAATCGCATCGAATATCATAATATTTAAGCCCCGTATAGTTCGCCTCAAACTTTATGGAGGATCGGAAACAACGCTTTATGCGTGCTTGCGCAGGTTCAGTCATATGCCCCTCGCTCCACTGCGTCCCGCTACACCTAAAACTGGTTACTGCGACGCGACTTGTGCCTATATTCACATCCGCCATAAAGTTTGATTGGAACTGTAACTATAGAAACGAAAAAAAAGTGATAGTTTGCCCTACTAATCTCTTGTTATCTTCTGTCGTGCGGTAGACACTAGTACAAACGCTACTGACTTTTGTCCTCGTTATTTGACCTTTACTATATACACATAGGTTTCCCTCCACGTCTTTAATATATCGAGAGGCCTTCATAATTGTAACAAACGGACCGTAAATGATGTTTTTTTTTATCAAAGAGTCAAACATATCTGTTCACGCAGTACTTAATTTCAATAAAATTTCAATAATGAGTTCGATCGATTTGCATAAATAATGTATCTTAAAAAGGTTTCCAAATATTGAGACGAGTAGAAATGAATCAAAACCGTTGAAAATACCGCACAACACTCATTATTTTGTATTGCTACTTCAACGAAAGTTTTTTTCGTTCTTTTACAGCACAGACAAGTCAACCTTATAGACCACGCTTTGACAGGAAGTAGCATTCGCCAAGGCTATGTAGTGACACTACATAACTACGTCACTAGTGAGCCGCCAGTTGGAAGCACGTTGGAAGCCATTAAATTGTCAATTTTGAACGAGCCAATGAAAACTAGCCGACCTCTCCCCGCACCCCGCCACTTTTTGGCGATTTCGTTTTCGTACTGACGTTTATTAAAGCGTGGTCTATAGGTTGACTGGTCTGTGTTTTACAGAAACCAAAAAATGTTATAGGCAAACACTTTGTTCACAAAAATATTTAACAAACAAGGAGGTAGTTACCTCTTCAACTTATATAAATCTTCAAAATTTGTTTTCAAATATACCAATAAATAAAATACAAAATTGTTATAAACGGGACGAAATGTAGTTTTACTAATTTAAGTTTCATTAATATTTTAATGAAGCACCGTTCATTTAATGTGATATTATTTTGTAAAGTTTACTCTTAAGTGTTTTTTTTTTAATTCGAGAATTCCTCGTTACAGAATTCTAATAGGTGTTTGTTTTGTGCTATTTTCTGTGTGAAATAGTACTTACCTATATCAGACTTATATTAGAAGTGTCATATCCTATTGCGGTCCGCTCAAAAGATGCGGATTAATATTTTAAAATTAAAAAAAAAATCTTAATAATACTGTTAAAATAATTTTATAAGAATATGGAAACAAAATTTAATAATTATTTTAGTACAAATAAAAACATTTTAAAATTGTGTAATTGATACAGGTCATTGTTGATTTTTTTTTTAATACAATTCCTTTTAATTTAATGTACTTCTACCTTGACACGTTGCATTGTCTCTTTCTACATACTTATCTAAAGTTATCCTCTTTAATTACATATCACTTTTCTCTTTACTACACTCAAGGATTCTAACGAACAATCTTAACTCTTTCGTTTTAATTCATTTATTTTTCTTATTAAAATTCGCTTAATCAGTCTTTTTATAAATGACAAGTTACGAAAAAAATTACGCAAACTACTAGAACAGTTTTAACATGCCGACGTTTATTGTATACGAATATAATAAAAGCTAAGAATGAGCGCGTCCTCTTCAACAAAATTATGTATCATACGCCATGCGCCATTTCATACACTACAATATAACAAACTGAAAACTATACTTTTTGAATTTCGGGAAAATACCGATTATTACAAGCGATACTATATATAACAAATCAAAGTTTGTGTTTTTACGACCTGTTTGTGACGTCACTCGGTGCCGCTACGTAGAAATGATCCACGTTAGCCACGTTATTTAAATATTTGTATCTACGGCATTTTTGTAGATATCAATAAAATTGTGTTGCTGATTTGTTTTTCTTAATACATATATAATACTATATAAAATATAACAATAATAATAATAATGTATTTCTACAAAATGCAAAAATGATAAGACACTCATTATAATAATGTAACTTATCTATTTTACATGCAACTTATATGAGAAAATCAAATAAAAATGTGTCCCATAAAGCATAGATTTGATGATAAATTTTGTTTGGCATGTGAATTGATCTAGCGATAATAATTTTGGTTTTATGTGGTTTTTTGGCTATCGAAGAATTTCGCATTCGAATATTATCAGGCCTACGTGTCTGTACAAGGTATACGGTTATTAAAAATATACAATTATTGTATTTTTGAAGACACACCCATAAGTATAATAATGTACATCTATTAATAAACGGACAACACTGTATATACTTCCTACAAAAAACACGTATTAAAAATTTTCATTCAGGCCGTATAGTTTCGTTTGGCCTTCATAGAAAAGTTAGTTAAGATATCGTTAAGTTAAAAATCGGCGGATTTCGTTAATCTACCGATTTGACATTTCAAGATAGTGTACAGTACATTGAGCAAACGCGTTTTAGCTCGTAACACAGAGCGCCAGGCTCCTTGGGGGCGATTGATTCCAAGTGATAGAGAGATTCTCGGGATTGCGTGTAAGGTGTGTCTCATTCATCGGGTGGCTCTCCTTCAACCTGAATTTGTATTTCGGGACAAGTGGTAGTCGAGGACGGGCTGGGATCCTTATGTTCCTCGGGATTACTCTCGGTCGCTGGTCCGTCTTCTGTTTCTTCTTCTATGTGCGTCGGTGGTGCGCTGCTAGCTCGTTGTTCATATTCAACTGACAGCCGATTTGACGCAATGTTTTCACTCGAACCGATGCCTTCGCGTCTGCAAAAAGGTCGTAACATAATTTTACATGCTTATTCGACTATAAAAAAACATTATTCAAAAAAGGCGATCGCTCACTGAGACTTGTTTAAATGTTTAATTTGTCCTTATTTTATTTCAAGAAATACTTTATATTCTACAATAATGTTATAAAAGATGAGGTTTTTAAACTACATTACTACTCTATCTCGTAGAATTAGAAGACAGATAATAGCTAACTATATTCATAAAATTACGAATTAACAGGAAGCCCTCTTCTACGTTAACCGCCTAACCACGCATACTCTAGCTAGCTGGTGCAAGATGGCGAGTTTCAGTCCGCGAGGTCCCCGTGCGCCGGTCTTCACCCCGGCGAAATAGCGTTTGACTTTTCCTATACTGTGAAGTGACATTTCTAACTCTATTAAAACATGATTAAAACCAAACACTGCTGTCAAAATTTACTCTATGGCTATATATTACTACCGATTACTACAAAAGTCCTATGAAATATGGTGCATGGCAAGCATAAATATATTTTGATGACCGCTTAGCCTAGTGGGTAGCGACCCTGCCTACGAAGCTGGAGGTCCCGGGTTCGAATCCCAGGTCGGGTAAGTATTTATATGATTCATATAAATACTGGTACCGGGTCTTGGTTGTTATATGTATGTGGTGTCGTCGCTTGGTACCCAAAACACAAGATAATGCTTAGTTTGGGGCCTAGACGTTGTCGTGATGTATACGTATGTTTATGTTTATTTTCAAACAAACAAACATAAATATTCTCAACGTGAAGATATTATTTAAAAAAAAAACCTGTCCATGTTGCGTGTTGGACTTGTAGAAATAAAAAGCTAACGATTAGAAAGGTATATAAATTATGAAAGGTTCCATAGTCGGGGTGAAAGTTCATACTTAAAATTCAAGTAAGCAATATACACCGGTAATAAGTTTCAAAATTAATGTCTCAACAATTATTGACTTTAATAAAAAAGTAATTTGAAACTTCTATATCATTTTTAAATATTTAAGGTTCAAAATTCAACCTATCTATAGGTACCCCACACATTGGCAATGTTTTTTCCCTCAATTAAATTAAAAACACCATTGTAGAATAGCTTATAAGTAGATTATATCTAACCCACCAAATTTCATTTATGTAGTGCCAATAGTCTCTGATAGGCTATGGTAAACAAACATACAGACAGACGGACAGACAGGATGAAATTATAAGGGTACCGTTTTTTTCCATTTGGCTATGGAATCCTAAAAAGGTATAGATTTCTCAGTATGAAAGTTTTGTAAAGATGAAAGTCCTTCGTTACAAGCCTCAAGCTTATGGGGTCTCGTCCTACCACCTCTAACTCGCTCATGGCCTCGTAGAACTGTCCCGTAAGTGCTGTGAATGAATTCATACCTTTTCGCTGGCTCTGCTATGCTGGTATTGCTTTCCCCTGTTCCAGCTGTAACAACAATTGTTGTTCTTTTCATTCGTTTTTTTTATTAAAGAGTCAATGAACTAACTTCATAGTATGGGTACACATATTTTAGTGGGAAAAATTCAGAAAAAACAGTAATATAAAAAAAAATTTAAAATCTGATTATGTTTTAAAAAAAAAAACTGAAAAAACCCAGGACGCATGTAAACGTTGTAATCGAAAGAGGATTGAATCATATTTTTGATAAACCCTCGACTAAAAAGAAGTAACTTCACTTCACTTCACTTCATCAGCCCATTTTTACCCCACTGCAGGGGCTTATTCCTCCCCCAGGGTGTGGGGGGCTTGGAGATTAAATCCACCACGCCACTCCACTACGGGTTGGGAATTGTAACGACCGCCATCTATTGACAGCACCCGGGACCGACTGCTTAACGTGCTCTCCGAGGCACGGAGTCAGTGATAGTTATGTACTTAAGTCAGAAAAACTCATTGGTACATGCTCAGATTCGAACCATGGCCCTATAGTCTTATAAATTTGAGACAGGTTCTTTTCGCTTTGGGATAGAAAAAAAAAGGAATAAGTAACGAAAGATAAAAATAAAAAAACTATCGGGGGTTATCATCTCTTGGCCCGAAATGAACTAAAATTTTGCCGTTTTAATGAATTCCTGCTAAATGCAGTCTTTATTTGACATAAATTACTAATATAATAATAGTAACAAATAATATTATAATAGCTTTTCTATACCGCTATATTTTAATTGAAATCTGAAACGGAGATGGCAATGGCAGCCCCCGATGGATTTTAT
Source organism: Luffia ferchaultella (assembly GCA_949709985.1). Classification (NCBI taxonomy): domain Eukaryota; kingdom Metazoa; phylum Arthropoda; class Insecta; order Lepidoptera; family Psychidae; genus Luffia; species Luffia ferchaultella. Next base: position 9,981,631 of record OX453252.1, on the reverse strand, counting down.
TTTACTTCCCATTAATTACCTCCTTTTAGTAGAGAGTTTTAAAATTTTTTTTTGAGTATATCTCTTTCGATTAGAACGTTTGCATCAGTCATGGTTTTTTTCAAAATTTTTAATTTTGCTTTCAACAAGTAACGATATGTTAAAAGCCTTCAAGCTGTTTAGGCTACAAAGTCTGCCAGTGAAATATACATACAAACATACACTCGAAAAACATTACCTTTCGAGGTCGGGTAAAAAGAACAAGACGTGTTCTTTTTTGTGCAATATGCAAACAGTGATGTTTACATGAATACACCACGCAAGCGTCAACCAGCGTAAAACGCATCTATGAAGCGACTACACCACATGAGTATAGCCAGCCATACCATACTCTATGTAATGCACATCAGATAGAGAATGAAAACTAACGATGTGGGACGTCGTCGTGTAGACGTGGCTGCCGGGCGAGTGGACGCCGGCGCGTGTTGTCACGCACGCGCAGAGTGATGCCGCCGCAGCCCCCACTTGCGTGTAGGTCGAGCGCCAGCGACGATTGAGACCCGCATTCCGATTCGGCTGCACTAGCGCTATAACGAAATGTGTGTGAAGTTTGATCACTATTGTTTATACAAACCATATTTTAAAATGACAGCCTCAAACTTTATAGTGCTCATAAATAGAGCCCGAATCCGTTATATATTTATTTACTTTATTGGAGACAAACAGTAACAAAAGACATCTGAAAAGACTGAGAATATACAAGAAAATATGAAGTTAACACTGTGTACCTTTCTAAAGCCAATTCAATAAGAAAACAAGCTGCCAATTAAATTAAAATGTTCAAGTAAAGTAATTTTAGTGCAGTACAGTTGAGAGGTTTCGTGACGAAACTTAACTTTTGGTAAGCGCGGCATTGTATGATACTAAGTATATAATTAATTGTGAATCAGTGCTTACAATTTAATATTTATTAATTACTAATATAAGTATTGAAGAATTATTTAATAATTTTTATACAAAATAAATTTAAATATTAATGCTTATAAGTACTATTGTGACATGTGAATTGTATGTAATTTATAAATAAAAATGTAATTGAATAGTGTGATATTATAGTGTGAATAGAGTGACTGTACATGTAATACGATGAAACGTGATGGATAGATGTGAGAAATGAGAATCGACTTACCGCGATACTTATAAAAAAATCACCTTAGCACAGAGTGCGGCGGCTCGTCTACGGAGAGTGCGTAGCGGCGTAGCGGGCGGCGTAGCGCGGTCATGGACACCACGCCTGCGGATCGGACGCTGCCCGCGCGCAGGTCTGGCGCTGAGCCGTACCGCACACGACCTCGACCTCGCTCCACGCCTGCTCTGCGCGACCATACACTCACAATCCTACCGCATTGCTATGGACGTGTAAGGCGGCCGACTTTGTTTCTTTGGCCTACTATCCGCGAATCATACGATTTCGTACAGTTTGCTTTTCGTTGTCAATACGATGCAAATGGTATTCAAGAAATGTATTAAGCCAACCGATTTAGTGAATCGAATCGATGGCCAACTATCTACACAAAACGTAAGCAAAACGTATGAACGGAAAGGAGCTAATCGAATGAACCATAGATGAGCAAATTAACTAGGTACGAATTAAATATTGAATATATACTTTTTCATAAATACCTGATGCCAGCGGTGATAGCGGTGTGTTGTCTGTGGCGATGGGGTAATGCATGCGGCAGGGGCAACGGTAGAGGCAGAGGCAATACATGGGGCAGTCGATACACGCCGAGTTGGTCGAACCGAGCCGCGCCACACGCGGGTCCGCGCCGGGGCATCGGTCGCGGTGCCGCCTGCGGCCGTGCGGGCGTAACCTTGGCAGCGCTGTCGCGGGCTTCAAACGTCATCACACATGCCGCTACAACTATAAAACCTGCAAAAAAATATGTAACAATGTTATATTATGTATCAGAATAAGATAATTTTATCGACGGCTTTGACTATTGTATTCTACTATGTCATTGATTGTGGCATTTTCATAAATAAATAAATAATATATAAAATTCAGATAGTGCACCCAGAGCACTAACTGAAATCAGTTCAAAATTGTCAACGGTACTACCTACCTTAAGGACCCATATACAAAAAGTGACAGCTCGAAAATAGGTTTTACTTGACAGCTTGCTTACTACTACACGCGCATCTGCACCAGAGGCAACACATACTTAGCTCTATACCAGAACTAATTAGTCTTGATCATTATTATTTTTATTTATTTAAGAATTAGTTTTTTTTGTGTCAGGTTTTTAATGTTGCTTTATTTTATATAATAACTAACGATCCGCCCCGGTTTCGCACGGGTAGCAGAGCCATAATGTGTTTACGGTCGTAGTGTCGTATCAGCTTGTTGTGTCGAACATGTGGACTGGATTTCACTAGATTTAAATGTAACGCAAGTTCGTCCAAGTTGGATTATTTTTAATGTATTTTATTTCGAATTCTATAAATATATGAAAAAGTAAAGAATAAATACCTAAAAACAAACTAAAATATATCTTTGTATACAACATTGATAACTTCAGCCTAACCACGCGTGTCGCGTCGTCCGGTATGGCTCTTAAAATATTGATTTAAATTGTAGAATACAAACGGCAATCATAATGTTCATGAAATGCTGAAGGTAAATATCGTACTTAATTTGATAAGGATTAATACCACATCCGTATAAATTGTTTTCCAATCACCTCATCATATTACACCATAAAAATAGTATAGTAAGCTATCTATAAAAGATAGATATATGCCATCGTAAACTTTTCTTTAGTCCTATAAAAAAGACACAATTTCTCCATACATTATTTTGTTATATCTCAAAAGGATTAGGCAGCATTTTCGATGAAAGTTTCCAACCGGCTTGATTTTTTTCCGACTTCTTCAACAATAATCGTCATATTTCAACAAATTTCCTCTTGAATCACTCTGTCCATTAATGTCAATAATATGCCAATCCGTTCGGTACTTTTTGAGTTTGTCGCGTTCAGACAGACAGACAGACGCGGCGGGGGACTTTATTTTATAATATGTAGTGATAACAATAATACCTGGGACATCCCACACAGCGCTATCTAGTCCCAAACTAAGCAAAGCTTGTGTTATGGGTGTGGGTTAAAATGTCTTTTACAGTTCCATAAAAAAAAATATTAGACAATACACTGTGCCACAGTTATCGTATGAGGAGTTTTGCAATACGAGTTCATTTTGTTTGTGATACGTGGCGATGGCGAAACCGAGGTCCCATTGAATGAGGTGACCTTTTCATTTCCCATTTCGTCAAATTCTACTATTTTTGATTCTGGACCGATTGTTTTCAAAATCAATGTCTAAGAGTCTGTATGGTCTTCGATTACGAATCTGTGCTCAGAACTAAAAAAAAATACTGCCTTTTAATCTGTTTTAGTTTTTGAACTGCTTGCTTTCAAAATCGATATCTATGGGTCCATGTGGTCTCCTTTCACAAATCTGCGGTCAAAACTGAAAATAGTGTCTGCCATTTTGAACTTCTTTCTTTCTGAGCCTAACATTACTAAAATAAAGTCTGTTTCGTATAGATTAAAATTTTATTATTATATGGTCCACATTACAAAAAAAAAAAAAAAACAGGTCTGTATGCGTTATTACAACAACGATTAATACTTTTGTCAATACAGTTACTATTAATACGTTCTTTATGACATCGAAACTTGTACCGCAATGTTGTATTTTAAAGTACTAAATCTTTTTACTTTACACCAATGGTCCATTGGAAAGTTACATTTGGGGTTGCGTTTTTTAGAGGACGCAATTTTATTTTTTAGATGTGTAGGGGGGTCAGTGTAAGGTTAAAACCAAGTTTGTGGAGTCGCCACCCTTGTACCACGGCCGCCATCTTGGAAAAAGGGGTTGAAATGGTTTTAACGATTTATCTCGTAATCTATTAGTCTCATAAAAAAAATTGTTAACATTTTTTGTTGCAAATTAAATTATCTACAACTTTGATTCAGTAATTTTTTGTCGCAGAACCATAAACAAAAAAGTTATGAGCAAAAATGTACAGAAATTAGATTTTTCGATATAACTTTTTTTCTAATCATTTTACGAAAAAATGATATCAGATCATTTTGTAGATCGTGTTTTGAGGAACAACTTTTATTTGGAATATTTTTAAATTTAGTCAATAGTTAAGGTTTTACAGCGCTTCGAAGCGAGTACCATTTTTCAGTACTCATAACTATACATATATTATATGTATGTATTAATGATTTGCCATAAGTTTTTATCATCTTGTTTGTTTTTTTATGATAATCTTTTTAATTATTGATTTTGCAATATTGTCAATTAATTATTGACTCTTTTCCCCACCACCCACGAGGTAGAGTCTGGAGGCGTGTTTTTTTTAAGTGGTATCCCCAGTAGGCATAATCCACGGTAATTTTTTAAATCACAACTAATCTGTCCTCGGTCTTTTTGATGGACCAGGCTGCGGCTCAGCATCTGGTTGGCTTTCTACATTAAATATTAGTTGGGGAACTGGAGAAGGAAGTGGTGTTAATGTCGGCGGTTCATCATCAAAATCATTTTCATTTATTCATTTTGAGAGCTCAATTACGTTGTTGCAAGTCTCTCCAAACAATGGAAGCATACTGCAGAACATTTCAGCCCTGCTTTTCGACATCCACACATCGCTCCACAGTTTCCTTTGCATTTGCAAAAAAATAATTTTAGATGCTCAGGGGGTGCTTGAGGTTTAGAGCTCTGCACTGGCATCAATAATTTTCCACATTTTTTCCAGCCCCAGTCTTCAGGATCATTATAATTACCAAGCCACGACTGGACCTGATGGTAGACTCGGAAACTGTGAAAGCGAGCTGTGTCTTGTGTTGGAGGAAGTGGAGATAGATTAAATGTACTTTTTGTCACTGACTTGGCGAATCGTTTATACCTTAGGCTGTCAAGAGAATTTATTAATTTTAACAGATTAGTTGTGATTTAAAAAATTACCGTGGATTATGCCTACTGGGGATACCACTTAAAAAAAACACGCCTCCAGACTCTACCTCGTGGGTGGTGGGGAAAAGAGTCAATAATTAATTGACAATATTGCAAAATCAATAATTAAAAAGATTATCATAAAAAAACAAACAAGATGATAAAAACTTATGGCAAATCATTAATACATACATATAATATATGTATAGTTATGAGTACTGAAAAATGGTACTCGCTTCGAAGCGCTGTAAAACCTTAACTATTGACTAAATTTAAAAATATTCCAAATAAAAGTTGTTCCTCAAAACACGATCTACAAAATGATCTGATATCATTTTTTCGTAAAATGATTAGAAAAAAAGTTATATCGAAAAATCTAATTTCTGTACATTTTTGCTCATAACTTTTTTGTTTATGGTTCTGCGACAAAAAATTACTGAATCAAAGTTGTAGATAATTTAATTTGCAACAAAAAATGTTAACAATTTTTTTTTATGAGACCAATAGATTACGAGATGAACCGTTAAAACCATTTCAACCCCTTTTCCAAGATGGCGGCCGTGGTACAAGGGTGGCGACTCCACAAACTTGGTTTTAACCTTACACTGACCCCCCTACATATCTAAAAAATAAAATTGCGTCCTCTAAGAAACGCAAGGTAAGGCCTAAAAAATGTAACATTTCAATGGATTACAATCACAAGCGAGCATTCTGTTTGCACCGCATGCGTAAACCGCGAAAAGCAACCCGCTCGCGCCCTTAGCTCCCACCATTATTTATTTCTATAAATAGAGGAACCACGCGAACAGCCCTGTTTTGACTAACTTGCCCTTCAAATTTAACGATCATTCAGACCGCCTTCTAAAAACATTATAGTTTAAAAAAACTAAGAAACTTGCGCTTTAATACCAAATCGATCTATAAAGAAGAAAATAACTTTTAGAATAAGAATAAAGTGTTTAATGAGGAAAAATAATGTTATTGTGACAAAACGTGGGGTGCCCGATATCAGTTGTTTTAAGTATTTCATTGCACTCCACGATTTTTCACAATTAGATTAATTTTCTACTTATTTTCTTTTTTAAAGTTCGATTGTCTATCAAAGTGTAATTTATAAAAATTTTTTTAACATATTATTGTTTTTCTTTTTTTAGTCTCAATATTTTTTAAACTACATTCCATCAAAATTTACAAACAAAGGTGGAACTCACAATTACCTATAAAACGATGAAATGATACAAACCGACACAAAGCTTCATGTCGGTGCTAATCTAACCACTGAGGAGTTCCCTCGTAAACAAATTATCGTGGTGCATCATCAGTTTATAGTGAAAATCAGGGATAACTATCGAAATCCAACCTACATACAAAGTTTCGTGTTCGTGCTATTAACCGGTGAAGAGTATCCTTATGAGGAAACAATCCTGGCTGCAACATCAAGTTATGTTTATCATTTTAGTGTATTGTCATCGAAGTTACTTATGTATTCTGAATTTCAGCCCAATATCTTCAGTGGAAGTGGGTGACAATCGCGTTTAAAGATTCCATTAGATACAAAAAAACATACAGGTGGAACTTATAAAAGCGTATTAAAATTAAAATAATTACACCATTCCAAGAGGACACCACTTTTTAAATATGTTTTAATTTAATATTTTTATCATAAAAAATTTATTAGTTGGTCAACTCGGTAATGTATATATTATGTACATTGTATATATAGTGTAAGATTTTTATTTTAAGTTTAATAGCTTTCCGCCTTGGAAAAAAAAAATAATTCAAACTAATTCAATTCATAAAATATTATAAATTTACTTTCACCCACGTCTCAAGATTGATTGAGTTCAACTTTACCATACGTACAGCATTTGATCGGAGAGAAACAAAGACGTACACCCGACCTTTCATTAGCGCTCCTCGGAGCGGTCCAGGCCCAGGCAACTTGTTCGCCGCGGTCATGGACATACCTACGGGGGCCAGGAGTAGTGATACCAGTTACTGTGTGCCAACTTTTCTTTTTTATTGTAGCAACATTATTTGCCAATGATACCAGAAACACAATTATCCTATGTTTTCAAGATTTTTCCCCAAGATAATCGCAGCAGAATGTATGAATGACTGTAAGAAAAGTGTTTTATTCCACTATGAACGATGTATATGGAACAATTCATAAACTATGCGCGTGCAGTGAGCAAATTAAATAAGAATTTAACAAAATCATTGTGTGAAATATTTGTACGAACTCTTTAATTAAACTGTTGATTATGGTCCCATTAATCAAATAAATTACCTATTTTGTAATTAAAATCGCATATTCTTTAAAAAAAATGTATTAGAATTTATTTAAAAAATTTGGGAATAGTTAATTCGATAGGATCACTTTTTATAGTATAGGTACCTTTTTTGTATTATATCCAAAATATGGTTAAAAATTTAAAAAAAAACCAAATTAGTTCTATTGATTTTTTAAAAAGGTGATTGACTGAACGAAACCTGACGACCAAATGACGACATATTAACAAATCCATAAAGAGTATAGAGTTGAAATGGATTTCCAGTCACTGATTTACGATTGCTTGATTAAGATTTTTTTCGAAATGGCGCATGTGAAGTTTAGGTCATTTTGATAAAAAGTTTGTATTAACTGTAAAGGGTTGCCTTCTTTTAATAAACCATTCGAAGCATAATGTGCAGAAACATTAACATATTATACCAATATGTTTCCAATTGATCATAAAAACTGTACGTTAGAAAATATGGTCTTACCCTTACCCAGTCACTTTTATGAAACATTAATTAAAAAATTATAAGTGTATTATAACGAAATTGAATTATACAAGTAATAAGACAGTTTCCATAATACTTTGCTCTATCTAACGAACTCAAGTTGAATGGAAATTAATCTTAACAGCGCCATCTAGTTCCAAAGTAAGCAAGTTTTTGCTTGTATTATGGGCACTAGACAACTGATATACACTCTTAATATTCTTTGCAGTATATACATACATAGATATTTTGCACTCAGACACCAAACAGAAAGACATGTTGATGCACACAAATATTAGGCTCGGCCGGGAGTTGAATCTGTGACCTTTGGTTCTGCGATTAAGGTCTCTAACCACTCGGCCAATAAGTCAGTCAATGTTTTTTATCGTCTAACAAAATAACTTAATTTTTTTCGGATGCTTATGGTGTAATCCACATTTCCTACCTCCAGAAATGAAAAACTCTCAACAGCGAATGTTATTTCGATTTGTGAACCGTTTTCATAAAATATATATGGAAACACTACGACATTTCACGAAGAAACAAATTATCTTCTAAGTTCCACCAGGACAATGCACAAGTACAACATTTTTCGAGATTACCTACTAAGTTAAACATAAATTCACGCAAGAACGGTGCGACTGCGAGTTACAGTGACGGGTATTCTACAAATGGCCGCTGACCGCTACAATGTTATTGTTAGTCGCTGGCGCGTCGCCACAGCTCTGTATTTCAATATTTTAGTCATAATATTAAAGTTTTACAGGTGATGAATAAATCTAGTGTAAATATTTTACTCACAACTACAAAACATGTAGAGAACTACACAAACAAATTTTTGTAAATAATAATTACCTACCTATATATATATATTTATTTGATTTTACATCACTGATGTTTGATTTCTGTATCCTTATCATCAAATTGTATATTATATTAGACCTTTGATTACAACTGCTAAATCACAAAAATATTTACCGAAATAGGTTCAGTAGTTTTTGTGTTTATTATCGTGTTTATACAAATAGATAAAAATTCCAAAAACGATTGTTTTAAGTATCGTAATAATAATAACGTCTACATCACAACAACGTCTTGGCCCCAAACTAAGTAATCTAAGCATTAGTTTGTGTTTTAGGTACCAAACGAAGGCAACACATACATATAACAACCAAGACCAGTATTACCGGTACCAGTATCAATATTCATCATATAAATACTGACCCGACCTGGGACCTCCAGCTTCGTAGGCAGGGTCGCTACCCACTAGGATAAGCAGTCGTCATAACCCACAACAATTATTGTTTTGGAAAAATATCTTATGTACAGGGTTGACCATACGAATATGTTACAATTTTATTTATAAATTTTTCATTACATAACTATATAGTAAGATAATAATGATTTTTTATTAGTAAAATTATAACAAAATATTTTATTCGGTGTATTACATAACTAAAAATTCTCATAGTTATTCAGTACTGATATTATTATTCGTAATCATATAATCCATCTAAATAACATATAATATCAATTTGCGATCTGTATCTCTTAAACTAGGTAAGAATTGTAACTATAGGAATTCTACCTCAAATACATGAAAATATTATTGCACATTACTACATGGTAACACTGCAAGTTTAGCTGCTATTCAGTTATGTATGGGGGCCAGTGGGGGCTAATAATTTTACATGAAACATAGATGAGTGTGTCTGTGTGCGTGTGTGTGTTTAGATGTAGGAGTGTAAGAGGCATGAGGTTTGTGATTGCTGACAATTAAATGGTTCTAGGGGCAACCAGTAGTTGGCGCTATTCTTGTCGTTTTTTCCCCCCATAGAGTTACATTTCTTCTTCCCGTAGGGAAGTATATATTGTTCTGTGGAGCGGTCTGAAGCACGATACCGTGTGCGGTTGATTATAAACTGTCAGTGTGCTGTCAGTTCATACAAAATAGTATGGCGAAATTTCGGTGAAATTGCATATTATTGATAATTTTTTTCTGCCACTTTTCCTTTTTCTATCAAAATTTCCTCTAACAGAAAGAAAGAATGAAGTATTAACAATACTCAAATGATTTTTTTATCTCAAAAAACCTTGTGATGATTGTGTAATATGTACCGAAAAATGTCAATTTTCCGAGATTTCGGCAAAAGTGGGTTACAAAATAATATTTTTTCAGTGTGAAAGAGTGTAAAATATGCAAATGTTTTCTAACACAATTGTGAATTAAGAACTGATCTTTATTTTAGAATTAGGTTTATGACCATATATCTTTCCAAACTTCCTAAAAATGTACCTAAACATGCCGTTTTTTTGTAATTGCCCCCTTAAGGCACCGACTCCATAATCCAGTTACTCTGAATGCATGTAAAACCATCTAAACATTTTTAAACTAGGTACCTATTGAAAAAAAAAACTAAAAACTTTAATAACAACCTTTTTTTTATCTCTATTGTTTTTTTATATGCATTAACTACTGTTCTACAGAAAGGATTAGTAATGAATATGGGCAGTGCGTATTTTAAACATACAATAGTATAGGTCTGTTTTTAGATTTCTTGTTTTATTAAAAAAGTATTATTCTGACGTCATCAGGTCGAGTAGAAGTCGTATTCCGAACCTTCAATTTCGGGCGATTTAGTACGAAATGCCTCATCAGATCTGAGAAATGCTGATGTAAGTTTAATTAATCTTTTTAAAAATTAAAACAACAAATTCTCAAAAATTACAACTTATCCCAAAAAATAAATCATCATCATCATCAGCCCATTTTTACCCCACTGCAGGCTTCCCCCAGGGTGAGGAGAGGGGCTTGGAGTGTAAGTCCACCACGCTGCTCCACTGCGGGTTGGGAACTGTAACGACCGCCATCTATTGACAGCGTCCGGGACCGACTGCTTAACTTGACCTCCGAAGCACGGTGTCAGTGATATTGTTTACTTAAGTCAGAAAAACTCATTGGTACACGCTCAGATTCGAACCATGGCCCTGTGGGGCCTTATAAATTTGAGACAGGTTCGTTGCGCTTTGGGCTATCACGACACTAAAAAAAAATCTATACTATCTATACTAATATTATAAAGCTGAAGAGTTTGTTTGTTTGTTTGAACGCGCAAATCTCAGGAACTACTGGTTCGAATTGAAAAATTATTTTTGTGTTGGATAGTTTATTTATTGAGGAAGGCTATAGGCTATATGTATAAAATAGTACTATCTGTCTGTCTGTCTATTAGAACAAATCTCCAAAACGGCTATACTGATTTTGATGAAACTTTACAAATATGGAAAGAAAGTGGTCAAAAGTGACACACACTACTTTTTGTATGTCTGTATGTACGTCCATCTGTCTATTCGATCTAATCTCCAAAACGGCTTAACCGATTTTAATGAAATTTCACGGGTATGAAAAGGAGGTGTTTAAAAGTGACATACGCTACTTTTTGTTCGTCCGTCTGTCTGTACGTCTATGTGTCTATTCGAACTAATCTCCAAAACGGCTGAACAGATTTTAATGAAACTTTGCAGACGTGAAAGAAGTTTGTCAAGAGTGACATCAGCTACTTTTTGTGGCTGTCTGTCGTTTGTCCTCACTGATCTATCGGCGTAGATAAAGCCGAAACTACTAAGTCTAGGAAGCCAAAATTTGAAACAGTGGTTTATTTTATAAAGTGAATATTAATTTTTAAGAAAGGAATATTTGGAAATTTCAAATTTAAGGAGTGAGGGATGGAGGGGCTTTGTATGAGAGTTTTTGTTCTTTAAAGTTAGAAACATAAAAATTTTAACATAAATAAATAATGACGTGGTTCAGGGTTTTTGGATTTCCACATTTTAAGGGTGGGAAACCGGAGGTGAAAAGTATGGGAGTATCGGTTTTCTTAAAGGAGTGGGGAGAGTGAAGATTGAAAGTTTGAATGGGTGTACCCAATATTAGTTTCAGCAAAAAGTACGTATAAAATATTTCGAATGTTAATACTACCTAAAACAGGAATGTGTAGTCTACGCAAGCAAAGCTGCGGGCGGTCGCTAGTAAACAATATAAATAAACACTGAAAAGATGTGTCAATTATCTCAACCAATTCCAGAATTATATAAAGAAGAATTGAACAACTCAGCCGGACGAATACGAGTAGGTACCTACCACCAATTATTTAAATTTATGAGTTGGGTAAACGAAACAATAATTTTATATAAACATGTTGCTAATAGAGTGTTCGACAAGATAAAGCAAACACTCAAGCGATGATTAAGCTATCTCGATTCATTTCAGTTATAGGAAGACGAAGGTTTTTAATATAATTTACGTTAAATATTTTTCTTACCCTTTGTTCCTGAAGACAGCACCGTGATGACAATTACCCTACAGATTGAACAATATCACTACTTTCAAAACGATAAAAAAATTAAATGCGTTTTTTTGGTTCAAGGATGGATGCCTACTTATCTAGTCGCAACACAATCAACTTCTTAATAGTAATATCTTCCATATCTTAGAACATTCAATGTTAGTTCTTTCCTTCTATGAAAATATTGCATGTACCAGACATTTTTACCAACCATGGGGCATATATGCGTTTAGGTAAGAGGTTGAGTGTTTGTTGCACCCAATTCGAAGGATGTTATTACTATTTTTAATTTGAAAACGCCGTGTGTCTCAGAGCTCTGGATGCTCTGAAACGCTCAATGGATTTGGATCATATTTGTCATGAAATTGAGCGTTCCAGAACAGCGTCTGTCTGTATTCAACAATGTTTTCTAATCACGCTGTGCCGGGACAACTCCTGTCCCGTAATATTACAGTCATTTCGAATTATTTCCTGCTCATACATAAACAAAGTAAACAATATTTTTGTTCTTATTGAAAATAAATTGCATCCTATATGAAAAACAGCAATCGTTTTTACATTGCGTCTGTACATAGAATAAAATTGAAAAAAAATGTTTTTTACCTTCAAGGTCTATTTGTTAAATATGAAGGTTGTGCCACTTCTTATCGTCGATACGAACATAAAAAAAAAACCGGCCAAGTACGAGTTGGACTCGCACACGAAGGGTTCCATACCACCGCACAATATTAAAACTAGTAATACAATGTAATTTTCATCATAAAATGTTTTTTTTAAATTATCTTTTACAAGAACATCACAGTGATAAAATGTATCTAGTTTTCGTTTATTGGCTAAACGCTATCTGTCATTTTCTATGGAATTTTTACAAAATTTTTACTTATAAAAGTACATTTTATAAGTTAATTTATTACTCGATAAATGATACAGTCTAGTTTGCTGTGATAGTTTTCCTTTTAACTACGTTATATATACTCCTGTCATTTTTTTTCTACGTATCCAAAAACAACGGTTTAGCTGGTAGAGGGGGGACACGTGACCCTAACAAAAATTAGGACTTTAGGAGTGCATATCTCAACAACTGTTTAGTTAAATAAAAAAAAAATATTTGAAACCTTGATATCATTTTTTAAAGCCTATCGTTTGGTACCACTCGCGTAAATATACCATGAATAATTTTTTTTCGTACTTCAATTACATGTATGGCGACCTATACCAAAAAAGTTTGTTTTTTAAATTTCACTACGTCGTTGTGTAGCGGTTCATAGATTACATCTACCTTCCAAATTTCATTTATATATTGTCAATAATTTCCGAGGAAAACCACAGAGACAGATAGACAGACCGACAGACAGACGGACGGGCGGAAATGGCGAAACTATAAGGGTTACTTTTTTGCCATTTGGCTACGGAACCCTAAAAACACTGAAAGGTGTGTGTTTAGTTGCTTCTATTCGAAAACGCAATCACAAAACAGAAGTTCTCCTTACCTCCAAATCCCATGACGATGGGTCCCGCATACGACAGGTTGTTTAGGTGAAAGCCACGAGCCTCGTCTTTCACCGACACTGTCGCGTTGCCGCGTACCTCCTGGGCCACAGACAAAGTTTCCGCGTAATACCCTGATAAAAAATACAATTGCTTATATTTCATTGAAAAATATGTTTCATCAAAAACGTGACATTGATTGTAAGCAAATAGCACAATCAAAGATACATTAACAGACGATGTTTGAGTACAAGGCGGAAACGTCTAGAACCGGATATATCGTGCCGGAAATGTACGGCGTTGAAACTCTCTCTTGCTATGCCTCGCTCGTTGTAAATATTGATATTACAATAATAACGTCGTGTTTCGAATCACGAGATATTTTATGCAAGTATGAAAGTCTGGTTACTTCCGACACATGTATTTTACAGCACGGGATTTGAAGGAGTCTGAACCTTTTTATTCGGATGCTTGCATGAAAAATAAAATTATTTGGCGAATACTTTGAATTTTATTGGCGCCACAGCAAAAATTTGTGTTATATGGATAGGAAAGACATATACTAACAAAAATACGTATTATCTGCGATAAGTTCATAAAGGGCAACATCAAGACAAACATAAGCAATGAGAGCCAATATAAGTGATGATAATATTTACATGCATTTAACTCAGCGACGTGATGGTCAAAAAGTTAAATGACCGTACCTCTTTTTTAAATTCACTTTTAGCTATAGATATTCCTGTCCTCTCTATTATTTCATCATTCATTTTTCATAACAATTTAAAACTGTAAATATTAATAGTATCTTATTTTAACAATCACCAATAAATGCACTTTATATGTTCATATTACATTTATTTACTTTTTTGTGTTATATTTATGTTCTCCTCATAAAATAAGAACACTTTACTGTTACGTTGGTTTGGTAATAAGTCGTTTTCTTTTCTTGACGTGACGCTGGCACAAATGTACTTATTTAGTACAATTGCCATAAACAAAAAAAGTTAAATGGTAGATACAGGTGTACGCCAAAATATCCAAAGCCATTGGTTATTACAGTGGATGTTCTGGTAGCTTAAAATAAAAAAGTCCATAGATAAAATAAAATTCACCTATGACGGCCATAGCGGCGCCGAGCAGCATGAGCAGAAGTCCAGCGCAGAGAGCGCGACAAGCGTGCCACAGGCATTGCGAGCTCATTTTCTCCCGCACCACCTGTAATATTAGACCACAATGTGTTGCATATGTCGTAGGATGATTTGATAATTCGAGTTATCGCGAAAATTATAAGGATATTGCGAAAACACGGATAATTGGATAAAGGTATTATATTTTTAAATCTAACTGAAAAAAGGTAGTGTTTTCGCGAAAACGCGAGTCGCTTTAGTAAGATTACTAAGAGAATCGTTAGTTATTATGAAAGAAGAAAACTGATTGGTCAGTTTAGGCGCCCCGCGGAAACATCTTCTCTGATTGGTTGACGACTTAAATGTTAATTCATTGTCGCACGTTATTTTGTTTATGGTTGTGTTTTTGTAAGCGAGCCAGCAGTTTTTTGATATTTAATGTGTTTATTTGATTGATATATTCCTATGAATAGGCATTGTCATTTCTTATTCTATATAACTCTATGATATAATACCTTACAGCTACATGGGAAAAGATAGGGACCAATCAGAGTAAGAGTTGGCTAGCAAGCAAAAATCAAGCCAATCAACGTTAAGAATATTCAATGTTACTAAAGCGGCTCGCGTTTTCGCAAAAAACCTAACTTTTTTAGTAAGACTGAAAAATATAACTACCATTGTCGAATTATCCGTGTTTTATATATATCCGCAATATCCTTAGAATTTTCGCGATAATTTGAATTATCAAATCATCCTACGACACATACTTATATACTTTTCATAAATTTCATTTCATATACGTGCACCATTAAGAGGGCAGGCTAGACCATACTGCCATGGAATGGTATTTACACATAATGTATTCCGAAATGATTAAGTTTCAGTCATCGTCTTTTATTGTCTAAAATGAAGAGCTCGTTGGAAAAGTTTTAAATAGATGGTTGTTTTGCCTAAGCAGCATGGCTTAAATTCATCTTAAATTACATTTTATTATCCATTGATAGGCAATCATAGAGCTTGGTAATAAATTAAACTAACAAACAAACTGATAAGTGATGAGTTTTCTAATAGTAAAATATTTGATAAATAGTAGGTAATATGTAATAGTAGGTATAAAACGTAAAGAAAATTTGTTCTGCACCAATAATTCCACTGTCACTACATATATATATATAATAATAATAATAATAATAATAATTAGACTCACATTGAAACGATACTTGATTGATTGATTAAAACGATTGACAAGTGAATCACTGAATTCGATTATGTTATTATAAATATATTATAATAGTATATATAATAGTATAAAAAATATTAAAGTTTTATAAAGCATTAAATTAAACTTCAGTCGGAGTACTCTGAAGAACACTATTTATTGAACAAAATATAAACAAAGAACGTGAAACATATGAAATATGCATAAATATGTTTTAGCAAAAGGTTAAGTAAGTATATCCGTAAATAACACTATATAAATTAAATGATTAATAAAATGAATCGGATAATATGCAGCGATAAATGGTTTGAATAACATTGATGTGTATTTATTTATATATAGCAAACAGTGGCAAAACATTCCCTCAGTTTCGTCTAAATAAACAGACAATCAGTAATAGTCGTTTAGGATGATGTGTGTTGCGTGTAAGACATGGCGCGCAACAAGTCACGCCAACTGTTGAGCCGTTTGGGCCATTTGAGCCGATTTAACAGCGGGAAGCACGCTATCCATCAAAAATGAAAAGTTTTGTGTCATTCGCGTGTTTTCACTCGATCGCGTCGGGACAACGATAGATCCATGGAATTGAATTGAAGAATGAAAACTGTGTACACAGACGCGTGTTTTTACAGTGCGTTGTATGTATATGCAAAGTAGATTGAAAGGAAGTTGGTAGTGGAGTAGTTACCTGCACGTTCCAGGTGGCCCCCGACGCGGGGTGAGCGCGCCGCAACGGCCCTGTGACACTCCTTGCGCGTCGCATGCTTACTGCCGTCTCCGCCCGCGCGTTCGCCTCTCACGGCGCAGCCTCCGCGTTCCAGGCCACGATCCGTCATCAGCCGAACGGCTTCACACATCTACTCGAGTATATCGATCTCACGTGTATGCCCATGTTTTTTGTTGTTCTTCATTAGGCGCTTTCATTATTTTCACATAATTTAGCGAGCGGCATAGGCGCTTTAATAACCATGTCGCGTCGCCGGGAACCGTTTTAATAATCGTATTCAACGGGCAAGCGGGAAATTTAATAACGCGACTCCTGAAACAATATCTATTCTCATCCGGCGTGCCGTTCAAGCTCAGTGTTCCTTTATTATTAATCTGCTAAGATATTCAGACAAGAGCTTTGCGTTTTACGAATTTCATAAGTATTATTAATGGGTTGATTATGAATTATTTTACTTCTATAGAAAGTAGGTATCTTGAAATATTTTTTTTGCTGATTCATACAGGCGAGCGCCTGTATAAGCGCTTTTGTAATCTTTTTTCGAGCTGTATAGCCAGCTTTACATTACTTCTCTATGTCTATATGTCAACGTCGTGAAGGCCTATCGTAGCAGACAAAATACAAGTTGCCCCTGCGGCAATGCTAATGCGTCTCAGAAGTACAGACTGACTTTTATTTTGTTAGCTACTGATTTTGACCTAGATAGGCAGTCTCACGAACTCGTGTGTTGTTGCCCAGATTGCCTGGTGTGGAGATGACAATAAAATGAGAGGCATTTCTTTGTTCTAGGATTTTAGGAATTGTTTTAAACTTTTAATGTGCTATATTTGTATTCGTTATTGATTGGTTGGAGGCTCGCCATTGTAATTTTATGTAGAATATACACGATTTATGACAAACAAAAAATATACTGAGATCACATTTTGTTTGCGCCGATTAGTGGTGACATTTTGAAATATCACATCACCCCCCTCCTTATACCCTACTCCAAAATTGTTCCTACCCGCACTCACTGTTGAAAAATCGCTCGCTTTCAACGCTCGCATCCGCGCCGCTTAAATATAAATAAATAACTAAAATACGCATATTACATTATCTGTTTTGTACATATAAACTTTCCAAGAAGGGTGATACGGTGGCCACCAGTAGTGAAAGCTGAAAATACCAAGGTCAGCGAATTGGAGCAACATATCAGGTGAGTCCTTGTTTGATCCATTCCTGTTCGGTGTGTTATTTCTGTGTCACCATTTTTTTGGGCAAGTATTCATCCCGCTTTTAGTCGTGACAGGGAAACCAGAGTCAAACGCGCATACATCATTTTTTGGTCCTTCGAGCCGGATAGGTATTTTTTGTTACGACTACCTACGTCATTTCACAAAAAATAAAATAATTTTTTTCTTGATATTCAACGCGATTATTTAATAATATTATTATAAATCGTTATTTATTACCGCTAGTTCTTCCTATACCGTTTACATTTATTATATAAAATGGGCTCAAAAGAGGAGAGATTGTTCGATCGCAACTTACATAAAATTAGAAGTAAATTACAGTTTTATTTTCAACGCGTTCAATCTATGTATGATATTATGTCGCAGTTGAATAAAGACCCTAGTAAAACGGAGTCTTTCCTTGCGAATGCAGCTACAATTGACGCAGTTCACCTTAGTTACGTGACTACATTAGACGAGATAAATGAAATGCTCGCATCCAATTTAGAAGCCTCAGAACCAATTTACGATTGTTTGATAGCATTCGAGGAATTATATTGTCTGGTAAAACACAAGTATAATGAAATTTGTCGCAAAAGAATGCACAACTCGCAAAAACAGTAGAATCGAACACTTCGACTAGACAGGTTCCCAAATTACCACGATTAGAATTAAAATCTTTTGATGGTGAACCTGAAAATTGGCCTATTTTTTACGAGACCTTCCGCACTATTATTCACGAAAATAAAGATTTAACTGATAGCGAACGAATTCAATATTTAGTCGGAAAATTAACTGGCAAGTTTTATGCCGACCGCTGAAAATTATGTTGTATTATGGAACACATTAGTTAATAAATATAACGATACGCGTTTATTGGCTGCCACTTATTTGGATAAATTGTTTGGTTTACCGATGGTTAATGAATCCACTCCTGGTAATTTAGAAGATTTTATTGATAAGTTTTCCACTATTATTTCCGCTTTAAAACAACTCGATATTCCTAATTTACAGGAATTTATATTTATTCATATCGCGTCTAAGAAAATTGGAGTGGAAACATTAAAATTATTCGAGATGTCTATTAAAGATTACAAAGATATGCCCACATCATCGACATTTATTGAATTTGTCCGAAGTCAATCGCGATCCTTACAACGCGCCCATAATACCATTAAAATAAATACGCAATCTTCACAGCGTAATATTAATAAGAATTCTTTTTCTAACTCAGTCAAACCCGCGCCCGCGCCGCGATCTGCTAGCAATGTAGTTAAAACTTTTGTTAATATACAGGAACAAAGTTGCATTACCTGTGGAAAGGTTGATCATTCTCATTTATACAAATGTCCTAAATTTATCGCGATGGATCCGCATGACCGTTATAATTTGGTTAAAATTAATAAATTATGTGTAAACTGTTTAAGTAATAAACATGTAGTCCGTAATTGTAAATCTGAAAGTAGATGTCGCACTTGCGCCCGTAGTCATCATTCATTGTTGCACTTTGTTGACAAAAAAAGTGATGTTCCGCTCGCACATACCACATCTAATATTTCCGTTCCCGCTCCGATAACCGGTTCCACCCGTGTCGTTAAGGAACTTGCGAACGCCACTACCGCGGTATCGCTGTGCGCATTTGGCCCGTGCGCCGCCGTTGGCGCTACGAAGTCGAGCGCTTATACGAGTACCTCTGTTTTGTTAGGTACTGCTCAATGCAATGTGCTCGATAGTAAAGGTAACATACACACAGTACGTGTGTTAGTAGATAGCGCCTCACAGCGAGATTTAATTACCATTTCATGCTGTAAATCGCTCGATTTGCAACTCCACCCGCCGCCTACTAATGTATTAGCAGGTGTCGGTGACGTCACGAACAATATTGAAGGCGTCACTTGTTTGACAATACGCTCGCGTTTTGACGATTCGATTCGATTCACGATTCAACCGCTCGTAGTAAATTGTATTACCAATGAACTTCCAACCGCTAATATAGACATATCTCGTTTAGATTACTTAAAAAATATTCCGCTCGCCGATTATCAATATTATAAACCCGCAGAAATTGATCTTATTTTAGGGTCAGATTTATTTGCTCGCATATTACGTTCCAATACAATATCCCGCGCTTCTGGAGAGCCTGTCGCTATCGATACCTTACTAGGTTATTTAATTGTAGGTGAGGCTCCCGTACTAATCGAACCCGCTACTAATGTTATTCGCACTTTCTGTACATACGATCAAATAGAAACATCTATGACTAAATTTTTCGAATTAGAGGATGTGCCTAATGTATCGCCGCTATCGCCAGATGAAAATGAGTGTGAGTTGATTTTTTCCAATACGACTACACGCGACGACACCGGTCGATACGTCGTGTCGTTACCGTTCAAAGGCGATCCTACTTTATTAGGTGATTCATTGAAAGCGGCCGAACGTAGGTTCTATTCTCTCGAACGCAAATTGTTATTGAACCCTAATATTAAAAAGGAGTACGATAACGTATTTTTTGAATATTTAAATAAAGGGTACTTAAAACCTGTTAATAAAATTACAGACATAAATCGTGAAGTTCAATATATTATACCACATCACGGTGTCGTAAGTACCGATAAATCTACGACCAAATTACGCGTAGTATTGGACGCTAGCATGAAAACTACTTCCGGTCAATCATTAAATGACATATTACACACGGGGAAAAATTTACAAACTGATTTGTTTCAAATTATTTTGAATTTTAGATTATTTCCTATTGCAATCAGTTCCGATATTCGACAAATGTATTTACAAATATTAGTAAATACCGACTTTCACCGCTACCAAAGACTACTATATCGATTTAATAATAATGAGCCGCTTCAATTATATGAAATGACCCGTGTCCTTTTCGGATTTCGGTGTAGTCCATATCTTGCAATGCGTACGGTGCGTCGTTTGACCGCCGATGAACGCGATCGCTACCCGCTCGCTGCACAAGTCGCTGAGAGAGATATATACATGGACGATTTAGTCTCTAGCTGTCTCTCTGAGAGTGATGCTGTCGAATTGTCTAATCAGTTGATCGGGTTGTTTCTTGCTGGGGGGTTCGATTTAGTTAAATTTTTAAGTAATTCTCCTCGGGTGATGGCTGATATTCCACCCGCTCACCGCGTGTCCGAAAATGTAGAATTTGGTCCTGACGATTATTTCAAAATATTAGGCCTTCATTGGTTACCCGCTACGGATTTATTTACGTTTTCAGTAGAGTCCCAAACTCGTGATTGCACGAAACGCAATATTTTATCTACAGTCGCCCGACTATGGGATATAATGGGATTTGTTGCCCCGGTGATCCTCATGGCTAAATTATTTATAAAATTACTGTGGGAAAATAAATTAGATTGGGACGATACTCCACCGCAAGATGTCGTCACTCTATGGAGACAATTTGAATCGGAATTGTCCCTGCTACGAAACGTAAAACTATCACGCCACATAGGAGTGACTGCCGATTGCATACCATCACTTTTAGGTTTCGCAGACGCCTCGGAGCGTGCATGTGGCGGTGTGGTTTATGTTCACGTTTATTATCCACATAATAATAGTTATAAAATAAATTTATTATGTGCCAAATCCAGAGTAGCACCAGTACGCAACGTATCTTTAGCTCGTTTGGAACTCTGTGGAAATTTAATACTCGCCAAATTAATGCGCACTATAATCGACACTTATTCGATGCGTAAGTCGATTGACAACGTGTTCGCGTTCACAGATAGCACTGTAGCTCTCGCTTGGATACACTCCTCTCCCTCGCGCTGGCAGACTTTTGTAGCCAATCGAGTAACTAAAATACAAGATTATATCCCATCCATCAATTTTTATCACGTCAGTGGTAAGGATAACCCAGCCGATTGTTTGTCGCGAGGTCTAACAGCTGCACAGCTACTAGACTATCCACTATGGTTTCATGGGCCTCGATTTGCTCACGCGCCTATTCATGAATGGCCTGTTACACGGTTCGATCCGTGTACAGTCGCAGAACCTCCGGAAATAAAAATTAAATTACTCACTTTCGAGGAAACGATGACCGTTCTTGTTCAGATTGAAGCGATTCTTAATTCTAGGCCTCTTTCTGTTTTAAGCTCGGACCCCTTGGAGCTTCAACCGCTCACACCCGCTCATTTTTTAACACTATCGCCATTAAAATCGTTACCCGCAAGAGATTTATCAAATGAAAAAATCAACCTTCTCCGAAGGAAACGCATACTAGACCATCTAGTTCAATCGTTTTGGAAACGATGGAAATTAGAGTATCTTAATACGTTACAGTCTCGTCAAAAATGGACCAATTCCACTGAGGCTGTGCAGAGAGGTACTGTTGTTCTCATTAATTATGACAATAGTGCGCCTTTAGACTGGCCGCTTGGTACCGTCGAGGATGTTTTTCCTGGTAAAGACGGAATAGTTAGGGTCGCAAACGTTCGTACTAAGTCAGGCGTGTATCGTAGACCTGTAGTCAAACTATGTCCGTTGCCATCTCAGTAGTATCGCGAAACATACAGTCCACTTAATATATTTCTTTTTTTTTTTTAATAGTTTTACGTACTTTAATAATTAGCTATAATTACATATATATATAGTTTCTTACAAACGCGCTTTTTTGTTTATAATCGCTCTTTGATTAATAACTTATTTAACCGCTAGGTATAAGAGTAGGTTTACCGCTTTGTATATAGGATTCAATTATTACTTCCTTGAAGGACTTTGTCCTGTCAAGCTGGGGGGAATGTTTGCGCCGATTAGTGGTGACATTTTGAAATATCACATCACCCCCCTCCTTATACCCTACTCCAAAATTGTTCCTACCCGCACTCACTGTTGAAAAATCGCTCGCTTTCAACGCTCGCATCCGCGCCGCTTAAATATAAATAAATAACTAAAATACGCATATTACATTATCTGTTTTATACATATAAACTTTCCAAGAAGGGTGATACGGTGGCCACCAGTAGTGAAAGCTGAAAATACCAAGGTCAGCAAATTGGAGCAACATATCAGGTGAGTCCTTGTTTGATCCATTCCTGTTCGGTGTGTTATTTCTGTGTCACCATTTTTTGGGCAAGTATTCATCCCGCTTTTAGTCGTAACAGGGAAACCAGAGTCAAACGCGCATACACATTTAGAATTACATTAACACCTATTAATATAGCTTCGAAATAAGCGTTCTTGTATTAGCATGTGGAAAATTTGCTACCATTATTACTGCACGTTATACCTAATAGCTAGCACGGTTTTATATACAATTATAATATTGTATATTTATTGCGTTCCAGAAATCAATATTGCGGCGTTGTGGTTTTACAGGGGCTACAGGTTAGGCGGGTTACGATCGGCGCGGCCGGCGGCCGGCGGCCATTGTGGTGAATAATATGACGGATGAATCAGATGTTTCTCCGGCCCAAAACGGCCGTGAATCAATCACTTCTGCTTACTGATAAGGCTCTAGATATACCAAACGGAATATATGTCGAGGTTTTTATACTATAGACGCAATATCTGTTGTTTCTATTGAGATCCACAATTTATGGGTATGATATACGCTACATAACTAATTGCCTGGCCACGACCTAGTCGCTATGCGTGCGGTGGACCGACGCGCGGCAAACTGCGAAAGCATATTAAATTATATAAAGCCCCGAGCCACGTGCGACGCGACGCGCCTGTTCAAGTTACACTATATGTACTCGTCTTGTCCCATTTTTTTTCGTCGAAGGTAGTCTCCCGGCGCGGCGCTTACGTGGCACATCCGTTTGGATAGCGAGTAATTAAAAAAAATACTTAAAAAAAAAACGTATTTCCTCGTAAAATCCTAAAGTGTTTGACAACTATATGTCAAAAAATTTATATCAAATTATAGGATCACTCAACCAACAGGAGCGATTTCTGAAAGGAGTAAATCGCAGTTCTTATCCCTACTGAACAGACTTAAAAATTCCTCATCAGCAACTTTCTACACGACATTTTTAATAATGTGATCTGGTACAAACACGCACGGTGCCAAACACAACTTATCGGCGACTGGTCAAGGCGTATAAATAAATCTACTGGAGCTGGTACCGGAGGTGCTCGTCATCATCATCTGGCTTGCGAAGATCCTCTACTAGAGTGCATCTCTTTCACAACACTGAGTTAAGAAGTCTGGGTCATGACTCCACCGCGTTATTCTGGTGCGTGCCACACCTACTCTACCTGCTACCATTCTGGTGCTGCCATATTTCCATTGCTCTTGTCTTTCTTGCCTTTCTACTTCTCATCTCTTTCCCAATCCTATCAATTTCTCTATCTTCACGTCTTCTTGTCTTATCCTCCTCACCTTCTTTCCATTGTGGTCGGTTCTTGCTCTATCACATAATTTTCCCCTTCCATCCTTCTTTCTATTTCCTCCAGAGATTTCTTTGATAATTTTTTTCCTCTAGATCTAGATAATTACATCCTCAAATCTTGCTACTCTCTTTTCTGCCCTTATTTGCATTTTGTTTCTTTCTGTTTCTCTGTAAACTATACATCGTGTTCAGCTGAATGTAGTCCAAACTTGAGAATTCATTGAGAGCTTAACAAAAAGTTTCAAATGCGCGAGCAGATGGCGCAAAATAACGGTTACAGAGAGAACATATTTAAACTCAAATTTTTTTTCAGCTATTTTTGTTAAATCAGGTTTACTTGCAAACTCAATCACGAGACTGTCTCGCAAAATTGGAGAAACCCTACTTACTCGTGGAAGAGCTGATAAGGAATTTTATGTTATGTAATAATTATCAAATTGGCAGTTGGCGTTAAACTTGCTGTCTCAGAATAGTATTAGATATCTTAACAGTAAGATGATCAAGCACTTGGATCGTTCGTGGTAGGTACTTTTGTTGTCGGTAACCATTATTTTGCGCCACGTACTCACTTGAAACTTTTTGTTTAGTTTGTCAAGTTGTAGATACGCGTTCTGTTTTGACTACGTTCAGCCGAACACGGTGTATAGTCTGGTCTAAGTTATAATAGTTAATTTACTTAAAATATTTATTGATGGGGTGGTGTGTATATATAGTTTACTATAAATGCATGCATATCGAAAAGAAAGAATGATAAAAGACCTTTTTTTCCATTACTTATAGTTGATTTTTTTGGAAATCTATGCATATTTACCATGTGGTCTGAAAACAAAAAGCAGAAAACTCAAAAAGTGTTGTTATATTCGATGAGCGCTACCTTTGGTAATTCGAATAGTTATAATTCCTACTGGTATATAAATTAATATAAGAATAATATGTAATTTTTTTAATAATATCTGATATTAGTTATCTATTAATTAATAAAAATTGTTATTGTATTATTGAACTTCCGCCCAATAAAATTATAAATCTACCTAGAAATGTAGTAAATTTTAGGAGATCAAAGATTACGATCGAACCAATCAAATCTGATTCTTGTCAGGTAATAACCCTGCGGGAAAAAAATCACGTGAAAATCTATTATAAGATAAAAACTATAAACAAGTTAGTAAAGCTAAGTACATTCGCCCTGATTCGCCCAGTGTTTTCTATTGTTGGATGAGAATATATCCACTCGCTGACATGGATTCAATGCACAAGAACATTTTATATATTTCATAATATATAATTTTCTCGCTCGCTTCCTTTAGGATTCCATATTTACTTATAATAATAATAATATCTGGGACAACCCACACAGCGCCATCTAGTCCCAAAGTAAGCAAGTACTATGCTTGTATTATGGGTTACTATACGACTGATATATATATATATATATTTAAATATTCTTTTTTTAAATAATATATACTTTAACACCCAGATTCGGAACAAATAGACATGTTCATGCACACAAATATTATCCCGGTTGGGAATCGAACCCGCGACCCGCTTATGCAACGGCACAATACACAATGTAAAACAAATACATTTAATACGTTTCTTGATGTGTGCCAAAATGTGGAACAAAAGCTCTCAAAACCGAGTGAATTTGGCATGTGAGCGCGTTCGATATTTCTATAACACCAGTAGAAACATCTTAAAGAATGAATCGCGAATCCACGCTAATATTTCTAAGTTACATATATCAAAATGTTATTTAATCAAGCCGGCCATCACCCGTCCACGTAGGCGAAGTAGGTTGGAAAAATTATGGATGCAGTAAAATGTGAAAAATGGCATAATTTATTTTGCACCGAAAAGTTGAGGCGGAAAAATGTCTTTCCTCTTACTTCAAATTTATATTCGCAAATATTCCGTTTGGGCTGCGCACGAAGTTTGTGGAGTTTGTGTGTACCTACCTATATATAGATTTACCTACGTATGTCTTTTACATTATTAAGTTTTGTTTGCGAGTTAGTCAGCTTACAAGGGAATTTCATTAAATTCTTGGTTGCTTCTAGGTCTATGTCTTGAAAAATAAAAATTAGTCGATTTTTGCAAATTTTGACGTATTTTGGCTATTTCAATTTTCATGATAATAAATCAAAAAATTGCTAAAGTGCCATGACTCCCTATGTAGGTACATATATATATACAAAACCACAAATATGTGCGCAAAAATATACAGAATAAATATACGCCACTGGATGTTTTGACATATTCGCACAGTGAAATAGAATTCAATGTGACGTACATTTAAAATTCATACTGGAAAAGCAAATAAAATTTCCGATATTACGATGATACCTAATGACGATCTTGATATAGTTAAGCGACTTCAAAAAAGAAGGAGGTTACTCAATTCGACCGTATATATGTTTTTTTTTTATGTGTGTTCAGGGATAACTTCGTTGTTTATGAACCGAATTGGATAATTTTTTTTTTGTGGAAGGTAGATATCTCCAGAGTGGTACCATGATAAAGGAACCAGGATCTGATGATGGCATCCCAGAGAAATCGAGGGCAACCTTCGAAAATCGTATTTTAAAGTATCGTATATTAAAGTATCGTATTTTAAAGTATCGTATTTTAAAGTATCGTATTTTAGGTATTTTTATAAAGTACTACTACTAGTACTATTTAATGAAGGTTGGGAGTCGATCTGATGATGGAGCTGAAAGACAGTCGAGGGAACTCCTCAACGATTTATAGCAATTACCTGGTGTTTGGACTTGATTCATTTCTATTGATGAGATCTTTGCACCCGCATGGATTATAAGTGCCATTACAGGTCTGATGATGGAGACCATACACAATCGAGGGAACTCCTCAACGATTTACAGCAATTACCTGGTGTTTGGGCTTAATTCATTTCTATTGAAGAGAACTTTGCACTCATATGGGTTATAAGTGCTATTACAGGTCTGATGATGAAGACTATAAACAGTCGAGGGAATTCCTCAACGATTTACAGCAGTTACCTTTTGTTGGGCTTACTTCATACGGTTCAATATGCCAAAATGTTCACTTTGTACAAAAATAATAATTAAGATTGAAGTTTTACATAGGAATACCACTACCTACTAGGTATGCTGATGCGTCAATTTGACACTGAATTTACGTTGCGTAATTGCGGTGCTGTTTCATTTGAGTAGCGCGTATAGAAGCCCCATTTATACTAAATAAAAATAAGTTACAGATGCGTTCAACTAAAAATTGAAAAATAAAATAATTTAAAAAATAAATGAAATCCGACTTCAAACACATAAACTAAAAAGTTAAAAATAAAATTTTCACTTTGAAGAAAGGAGCATTAACAGGCGGCATATAGTTAATGAAGTCGGTGTCAACTCAGACACTTTAAATGGGTTCTTACTAGGTAATAACAATTACAACAATGATATATTTATAACTATAACAAATATAGAACACAATTTAAAGTGTCTGAGTGAGTAGGCACCGACTTCATTAACTATATGCCGCCTGTTAATGCTCCTTTCTTTAAAGTGAAAATTTTATTTTTAACTTTTTAGTTTATGTTTTTTAAGTCGGTTTTTTTTTTAAATTATTTTTTATCGATTCGATAT